>RJWJ010004855.1:5745-72539 GCA_004363605.1 Indri indri
ACTACAGGCATGTGCCACCATGCCCAGCTAATTTTTTCTCTATATATTTTTAGCTGTCCAATTAATTTTCTTTCTATTTTTGGTAGAGATGGGGTCTCGCTCTTGCTCAGGCTGGTCTCGAACTCCTGAGCTCAGAACGATCCGCCCACCTCGGCCTCCCAGAGTGCTAGGATTACAGGCTTGAGCCACCGCGCCCGGCTAGATTCTGTCTTAAGAGTCCTTCCCTGAGATGTACTCTGGTCTTGGATGCTGCAGGCTGGCACTCGTGTATACCCACCTATCCCACTTTCTGGAGGAAATCCCAGTGCCATTGACAAGCCAGGAAATGTTTCCCTGTGTGGTTCTGCCAAAACACAAGCTCAGACTATTGTTCTCATCTGGCTAGGCAACAGAGTTTTGTCAACTACTCGCTTGTTGAATGATGAAGCAGATGAACAGGGTCCTGCATAGAAACATGCATTGTCTGGCATAACACAGTGACATCAGGACTGTGACCAGCATTTTCTGATCTTTGCCAGAACTTTTATTCTGTCATTTAGTTTCAGGGGTGACACGTTCAGTAAGATACACACACATGCACACACCAAAAAAACCCTTAAGGTTAGATTAAGATTATATGGCTGGTCACATCAGTTAAGAGTCCTCTTCTTGGTCTAGGCCAGGAATTGGCAAACTACTGCCTGTAGACCAAATCCAGCCCACTACTTGGTTTTGTAAATAAAGTTTTATTGATACACAGTCACACTCATATTTCGTTAAGTCACACACATAATTCATTTATGCATTAGTTATGGCTGCCTTCATGCTACCACCACAGAGTTGAGTGGTTGTAACAAATCTTATGACCCACAAAGTCTAAAACATTTACCATCTAGCCTTTTACAGAAAAAGTTTACCACCCTCTGCTGCAGCCCAGGAGTGAAGTAAATGAAGTTTATGCAATGATATTTTGTCTAGTTTATGCAGATTTAATAAAGGATGCAGCAGGGAACTTAGAAGTTAGCCTTATGTTCCAGGGTGGTCTAATGATAATGAGTAAGGTTTTGACATGCTAGATTAAAAGCCCAGCTTTTCTGCTTATAAGTTGTATAATTTTAGACAGTTGCTAAGCCTCTCTGAGCCTCAGTTTCCCCCTATAAAATAGAATATTGACATGCTAAAGCCTAGGGATAATTGGATAGTCACCCCTAGTTACTCCTGAAGAACAGGCATCATACTCATTATCAAGGCTACAACCTTCCAAATAGGCACCTTTTGACAAAGGGCAAGTTGCTGATTGCGAGAGGCTGTCATGCCTTTCAGAAACTTGGCTATAGAGTTGAGTACCAGCATGGCATGATGATCAAGCCGTGGGCAACCCTCTGTGAGACGGAGGGATCTAGACCTGTTACAGATGCTGCATCTAGCTTCTTCCATTCACGGTTAAGGAAATTCTATCATCTACAGAAGGAACAGATCACCTACCTCCTTAATTAATCCTTTATTATACTTCCTGATATACAGGCCTGTCTCTTCTTACTATTTTAGAAGCTTTTTGAGAACAGGGACCATGTCCGATTCACCTAGCACAGTATCTGGCCCACCATAGCTGCTGACTGTGTGTTTGCTGAGTGAACCACAGAGTCTGGGATTATAGTCAGTATGTTAACATCAATGCCCTGCTCATCACAAAATACACACACACACACACACACACCCCACTGGTCATTCTCAAGCCAGGAGAACATGCGCGTAGTAGAGATACCAATAGACAGAGACACCAGGAGATGGTCGTGGAAGTCCCTGAGGCAACACGTCCTCATAGCAGAATCTGGCACCACAAGGTGCCCCACAGTCTTCAGTGTCTGCAAATAGGGTGGCGACTGTGAGCTGCGCATCGGCTTTGCGCCACCTAAGGGGGAACAGCAGTTAGGTTTTTGGAAAAGAAGGGCAAAAGGGTTTTCGCTACTGAAAACAGAACCTCAGGAAGAAGCTAAAGATGATGGTTGCCCCCCAGTAGTGACACCCGAGGTAACGTAGAGAAATGGTCCACAGAAAACAGTCCATGACCTGCATAAACATCTAGAGAGCTGCCTTCGCCCACAGCCTCCACAGGTCCGACTGCCAGAGAGTGGAAGCAAGAGGGTGAGGACAGACAGGTGCCCGCCGTGCTGTCATTCAGGTCTGCTCTGGAGAAGAGCACTGGCTAACTGCTGTCTTGTATGATCTGCAAAAGCCATCTGGAATTCCTGCCAAGCATATCATCCCCCTAGTCTGAGCTCTCACAAACCTGGCACAGTAGTCCCGTGTGCCAGAGCAGCTCTTCTCGCCCTGCTGGGCGACTCGCTTAATGTCTCCGGGCTTCAGATTCCCCACCTATAAATGAGGGATAAGACAGACTTAGGATTTAGTAAAAAATGTGTGTAAACCACACTACCTAGTGCACAGCAGGTGCCTAACAAAAATTAGGGGTTTACCTCTCAAGTCATGGCAGGGAGAGTCCCCAAATAAGAATTGACAAAAAGCCCATGAACTAAAATATACGGCTATGTCTGGTTCCACTCCATTGTTGATCTATCTTCTTTAAGGTGTCCTGGTCAATGAAATTCTCAATCACATGAAGAGTGTAACTCAGGCATCAAGCTACAGAAAACTTATCATGTATTCTGCAGTAAGTATTTCTGTCTTCATTTAACATCCGTTTGTTCAAGTGTGTAATCTCTCAGAGCATGGGGCCTCATCTTCATCTCACCCCGAAGAGGGTAGGCACCTGCACAGAGCTTTTAGAATTAAATGCATCATTCTGGCCTTTGAGGAATTTTTAATCTAATACTGACAAGACAAATAAACATATAAACACCACACAAAGCAGTACGGAAATGCCCTACAATCAAGTGTCCTAGTGCCTCAGAAAAGGTACCACCTCTTCTGTTCTGGGAAGATCAGAAGAGAAGCAGGAAGGCTTCCTGGAAGAAGCAGCACATGCAACACATTGTGATGGAGGTGTTAGTAAGTGTCTCCTCACCAGCGTGTAGGGAATATAAAGGGAATTATTAGGGTAGAGGTGAAAGGCCTGGAACATTATATGGAGAAGTTGGTACCAAATTAGTAAATGTCAACTGTGCTGCCCAATACTTAGTGGCAGTTTACTTTTTAATGATTTAAAAAGTAATTATGATAAAAATAGAATGAAAAATTAAGTCCCTCAGTTACACTAGCCACATTTTAACTGCTCAATAGCCACATATATCCAGCGGCTACTAAATTGGACAATACAGATATACAACATTTCCATCATCATAGAAAGTTTTACTAGACAGCCCTAATATAGAGTCTCAGAAGTTTGAGCTGGAAGGCAGCTGAAGGACCGTCTTGTTCTGCTGCTGCTTTGGTTAATGTGGAGAGCAGCAAGGATGCAGGGGAGAACCCCCGCAGTGTTTGCTCAGGGAAGGCAGGGCAGGGCTGATGGGACAGGAACAGCATTTCAGAGGTTAATCCCTCTTGTAGAATGACTGGATGTTGGGAACAGGATATGGTGTAGAAAGCCTTTGTAGTGTAGAAAAATGGGGATGAGGCCTAAAACTAGGGCAGCGACAGGACAGGAGAAGAGGTAAGTGGGTTATAAGGAGAGCTGAGTGTGCACGTCTCAACGATGAATTGGAATGTGAGTGGAGGGAAATGATGAGAAAGGCGAAGCCACGGATGAAGGCAAGCTTTCAGGTCTCCATGACAGGCAGAAGGGTGGAACTGTCAACACAGGTGGTCTTGGGCCAGGTGAATGTATTGATTAGACAATGGGTTTGAAATGCCACAGGGGCATCCAAGCAGAAAACCCCAGATGGTAAAGGAGAGAAGAGGGAAAGGAAAAGAGAATTGCAACTTGAGGTTAGGGCTACATTTGGGAAAAGAAAGGAAAGAGAAGACTTCCATCTTGGAGCAGAAGCCAGGGGAAGAGACAGTGTTGGGGATGTATCGTGCATTCAAACAGCTGCCCATGCTGTCCGTGGTGAGCAGGGAAACAGGATGTAGTATGCTGACTCCTTCTCCCACTCCCATGACAAAGGATTTCTTAGCTGTGCTTTGGCTGGAGAAAGCCATGTTTTCATTCATGCAAGAAGGTGAAAGGTAATTGAAGATAAAGGAAAGTTTGCGTATTGTCAGGGGCTCTAAATGATACAGACTAAAGAAATAGCCCATGGAGGGAGCAGAGTGTGGTGCTTCCTGGAGAGAGGCAGGCCTGAAATTAGTCAATTCAGCAGTGTTGTAAGTTTCTAATCTAGTTTCCAGTTCTAATTTGTTGTGTGACTTCTAGCAAGTCATATCTGTAACTCTTTTTTTTTCTATTAGATTGCTTCTAGCCCCTTTTGAATATGCATATGCTTTCATGCAGTCTAGGCAGCCCAATCTTATCCCATTTTGTAGATATGGAAATTGAGGGTTGCCTAAGATTAGATAGCTGACCAGTGGCAAAACTGGGACTTTAAACCACTCCTCTGTACCTTCCAGCCACACTGAGGTCAACATTTAACTTTATAATTTTTAAGCTGCACCCTCTACTTCCTTACTTTATCCCCCCTAAACATTTATAACCTCATATACTCTTCCACAACTTTGAATCGCAGATGATGCTAATCTATAGGAAAATATAATGTAGCATTAATGTGTTCCAAAATATTTTAAAATTTAATGAAAATCAATGAAACAAGCTAAAGAAAAGATAGGCTCTATTGAAAAAAGGCACAGGACTTATAATCAGAAAGCTTAGTTCAAATTTACTTTCCTCCGTTTGGGGGTTATATGACATTAAGCAAGTTACTTCTCTGGGTTTGAGGTTTTCTATCTTTTAAATAGAAATAATAATATTTATGTAAATTTCATTGCCTAGAACACAGAAGATGGTCTTTTCCTCTCTACTTATTAAGTCATTGGGGGTGTGGGAAATTTAATTGAATCGGAAACCATCATGGTGTTCTACAAGTACTAAACACTTACTGAATGTAAATCTGAACCAGAGGTAAAGAAAATGACTTGCTTCAATCTCTGCAGCATGACACTACTGTGAGTGGCCTACAGATGGCGCTAGATGTTTACAACGGAATGCTTCCTCCCTACACTTCCTGCCACTTTATGGAATTGTACCTTGACAAGGGGTAAGTGTCTAAGTGCTTCACAAAATCAGTATCGCTGGACCCCAGGTTTTGTTATTGTTGTTGTTGACTTAAGGGTTGTGTCTGTCTTTGGTTTGGTTTTATATTCAGAGGGAAGAATGGTGGCGAGTAACAGTACCTTTTCTAGTCATGGCTCTTTTTTTCTTTGTTTTCATAAAGACTTTTATTGGGAAATAATGTGCATACACAGTAGATGAAAAATTGAAGAGATCTACCCTAAGTGATAGAAATTACATTTTTTAAACAAATTAAGGTATTCTAGAAAATATGCACACATTGTTCTCTTGGAAAACACAGGTCGATAGATGGCAAGAGAAAAATTAAAGTTCTTGATGGTTATATAATAATATTCTTTCAATCAAAGACTTCAAATACATCTATTCACTTTCTGGTGATTTATATCCATCAGTCAAGATTCTTAAAGTACAACTTCTGACTGGTGTTTACCTCTTTGCGACCTTGTATGGCCTTCCCTAGTTGATCACGGCTTAGCTTGAACCCACCAGAATGGTCAAAGTTAGAGTGGCCAAGTTTCCCAGTTGACCCAGAACTGAGGGGGTCCTTGGAACATGTGAGTTTCATTGTTAAAATTGAGAATATTCTGGGAAAACTGGGAAGAGTTGATATTACCATAGCCAAGATTATACCAAAAACTTGTACCTGTTGTGACAATGGCATTCTCATTGGGAGGAGAAGGAGGAGGTATTTTGGGCAAGTTACCAGAGTCCATAGGATAATTTTGGTGGAATAAGAGCAAGGAAGGGGCTGCATTAAAGCAGTGATCCCAGAGTTTTGTTCTAGGGTTGGCGGGGGAGATACATTTCGCCCTTCCCTCGAGGCATCTACAGTAGCTGCACAGCAGCCTGACTGTGCATTTACATAGGGCCCTGTGCTCAGAAGAGCCCATGCTTGTTTTAATGATCTGCTGTTGCCATCTTGAAATTCTAAAAAATTTTCAAACAAGGGCTCCTGCATTTTGTTTTGCAAATTTTATAGTCTTAAATGTAGTTTTTTGATCCCCTGAATTTATAGAGTAGAAAAGTAACAGCACAGAGACTTCATTCTTAATCAATATCTTCACTGCTTACAAAGAAAGTGGGTCCTGCACAGTTAGGGAAGGGTAGATAGACCCTTTATGGGACCTCTAACTGGGTGCCAGGCATAATGAGGTAGAACTAAAATATGGTCTTAGCTAACCTTGCTCTCAAATATCTAGAGTCAGAATGGAGAGATAAGATCCACAAAATGGAGACCAGCTAAATATAGCATAAAATGGGAATGAGAGGACTAGAGACATAAAGTGTTGTCTTAACAACAAGCCCTGCACAAGTCTGCCCCTTTGAAGGCCAGGTCTGGACACAGAGTTAATCAGCCCAGCCAAAATTCCAGGATCGGCTCTAGGAGCAGGCCTCATCTCTTCGGGAGAAAGATAAGAGAAGCTACTGACTTTACTCAGACTTTCCTTTCTGGTTTCTGCACCTCCGTAGTCTGGAGCTTGCTTTATAAGGGCATGGCAGCATTTTTTCCCACTGAATTGCTTTCTCTCACTACTTTGAATAAATCCATGTTATGAATCGAGTATAGCGTAGGATATTTTTTCAACTGAGACACATCGACATATGGAAAAAGAAATTAACCAAGGGCTGCATATAGGTCAAATCAAGTTTATTGTTATATTGAGATGTTTTTATTTGGCACTCCACAGAAATATCAAAGGTTAAACCTGACTGATTTTAAGTTAGGAACAAGGAGGCTTCGAGTTACCAAATACTGTCTATGCCTCCTCGTTAGGTGATCCTGACTGTGAGGTGATACCACATTTTCCCTATGAGAGGATAAGGAGGGAGACAGGGAGAGTGCTTTAGACTTTCAACTATCTTAAATACATAAACTGTTCAGGTAGCCACATATATACTTAAAAGGCTTAATTTTTAGTTAGGTACATAAATTTAAAACCACAGACCATATAAAATAATTAAATTGAAAAATATTGCTTTTTTCCATTTTCACATTTTATGAAGCAATTTTATCCAAACTCTTTGTATTCATCTTTAGCTTGTGTCTTTATCACTAGATCCAATTTTGAGTTCCCTAAAACAGTTTTCCAGATATATTAACTAGTAAAGGTAATTTTGACTTCTGTACAAATGAACCTCAAATTCTCAGAGGCTTAGTCCAATGGAAATTAATTTCCCCCTAAGCTAATCGTCCAGTGCAGGTGTTCCTAGTTAATAGGAAGTGAACTCACCCAAATGTGATTCACGTGTGCTGGTTCAGGCACCCAGGGCTCCCTCTTTTGGGCCTACAGTTTCAAGAGTGTTGTGCTCATCTGCAGGCAGCTTGTACAAAGGAATGAAAGAGTGGAGAAGGCAACCTGGTATCAACCACTTCAGGCCAAAAGAAAACATATCATTTCTGCTTACATTTTACTAATTTAAATTAGTGACTTGGTCCTACCGAGGTGCAAGAGAGTCTGGAAATACAGTCGCTTCTGAGCCATAACTCTGTTCTATGGAAAGCAAATCATAAATTTTGATGTATTGTTGGTCACCTAGGCCAATCATCCTGAGATAGAAGATACACCATCACGAGAAAATTTATTCCAGAATACAAATACTCATTCACATAATATTAGGGAAGTTTTTAAAAACATTTTGTAAGTGAATATTTTCAGTTACTATCTTTATATGGCTTTTTAAAGTGATATTTTAAAAGGCTTGTTTATAACAACATCCAAAATTTGCAATTGTGAGGTTACTACTCCAAGAAGGGTCACTAAATTCTACTTGAATTTCTCTCCTGCCTCTCTAATCAGCAAATGACTTCCATAAGCAACTCATACTAGTTTTACTGAGGTTAGTTTAGGCCATTGGGCCTTCCCCAAACAGCACTTGGTTTTGGCAAATAAAGTACTGAGAGAGCCCTTCTTAATATGACACAATGTAAGGACTTGAAGATTGACCCACTTCCTCTTTCTGAGGGACAATTTTTGATAAAGCCTTGTGGTATATTCTATTATAGCACATATGTTATATATTATTCAGTTACATGTTTATGGCCTAGTTTAGGAGAGAGGAGATATATCCAGGGGAAGGACTGAAAGAAATATTGAGAGAGGAAAAGAGGAAAAAAAGGAAGGAGCAAAGTTGAAAAGAGAATAGGAGAAGGAAAAATCCAATTCCTCCACCTGCCCCCACTTCTTATTCAAAGGCTCATCAAGGTCCCACCTGCTCCCCCAGCCACCGCCTCTCACCTCCTCCTCTGATTAAGCATCCACTCTCCACCTCCTATGCCCCTGTTCATCTAACAAACCAGCCCTCCCATTTCCACCTTGCAAATCTGTCCCACCTGCCGCAATCTCCACGTTCCCACACCTAAATTGGCTAAAATCTCGTTCCCATAAGTTTTTCCACTAGTCCATCACCTGACATGTTACAGTCCAGGTGGAAAGAAATTCAGTGGCGGTTCAACAATACAGAACTAACAGCTCTGCCGTCCGCCTTTCTCCCCCAGGCAGTACGTGATGGAGATGTACTACCGGAACGAGACACAGCGCGAGCCGCATCCCCTCACGCTACCGGGCTGCGCGCATAGCTGTCCTCTGGAGAAGTTTGCTGAGCTGGTTGCCCCTGTGATCCCTCAAGACTGGTCTGCGGAGTGTATGATCACAAGCGACCACAAAGGTACCAAGGACATTACAGAGTAGCGTGCACAGAGATCTCCACAGAGAGAGCAGATGCCCTAGAATGTAAACTCCAGCTTTGAGGAAAATGGGTTTTGGGTGATAATTGCATGTTTCAGGGACCCTCAAGTTCAGGCAACTCCTATTCCTCTACCTGGCCCTGCCCCCACTTGCCATAAAATTTAACTTATTTTTTTTCAGTGTTAATATAAAAGGGCATTGATGCCAAAATATAATCAGAAATAAAACTTAGGTGAAAGTTCATGGGGCTGCCATGCACTACATGATTGGCCACCCAGGACCTTTTGTTATTTAAGGACTCCCAGATTTTGCTGGAGCAGGCTGTTCCTTAAATGTCTGAGGTGGGATAGATTTCAAACAACACCCACAATCTAGGGTGGAAACAAGGAAGGGAAGATGTTAATCATAGGCTCCTGGGCAAAGGAGCAACTTACCCATCAGTTCCAGCCTTCTCTCAAGGAGAGGCAAAGAAATAAGGCACAGTGAAGACATCCGGAGAAATATTCTCCACTGGGAACATGGTACTCTCTGTTTTTTATATTTATGTGAACACAATATTGGGCAGCAGAGCTGAAAAACAAAAGCCTCTTTGTGTCCTTTGGCCCTGGAACATTCATGTTCCTTTTAAAGAAACAAAAAGCAAACTTTCCAGGAAGATTTGACATATGCAGTATGAATACATACCGCAGTTCTTGCATTATGTACATCATAGCAAAGAACTCATCTGATGAGAGTAAGAGACTGAGCCGCGACACATCAGAGGTGAGAGCACTGCACGATGGAGTTTCTCCGAAGCTCTGGTGGTAAGAGATATTGAATCTAAAGTTGATTTAAGAAAGGAGGACACATCCAACTGGAACAAAATTAGAAATGTAACAATGTTCTAAGTACCTCCAAGTTCAAAACTTAATGGAACATTGAGAACGTGGTTGTGAAATCCGTTCAAGGAACAAAAGGAATGTGTAAGGCTTTGATTCTGGTATCTTCAGAAAACCTAAGCAAAAACACAGGGTGTCCTGCTGAAACTGCTCACTGTGCAAGAAGAAATCATATTTGAATGATACTCTTTACAGCCCTATAGATTTTCCATGTGGCAGATGCAACACATCAAGAGAACACGGTGCTATATTACCATTACGGGTAAAGATGAGACAGTTTCTACTGGACGCCAAACTCTAGAGCAAAACCATCCCCTCTCCTGGTTGGTTCACGGAATGACTGACACAAGACATCGATTGATATGCTTCTTTGTGTTATTTCTTTCCCAAGTAAACATTTGTCATTGGGGACATCATCCATGCTTGTAACTTTCTTCTAGCAGTGAGCCAAATGTAAAATAGTGAATAAAATGATTACTAGGAAGGTCAAAAGCATTACTTGTATAACGAACTATGAAAAACATGTGTGTGTGCTTAATTAGAATAAAACTCCCGCAGGCAGATTTCAGGGGCTCTCTTTTGGGGGAGTTTTAATGTAATAGGAGGGAAAATAGTAATATAAAATAAAAATATTTGACTGGCTTAAATGAACATTTTACATTGAAAATTAGTTTGGACTCTACTTCTTCAGATAAAGGCTAAACTGTGGATGGCTCTTCCTCATCTGTTTAAGATGGAACTTGCTAAGAAAACGCCCTTAAAAGGGCACAGTGTACTCGGGAAGTAAAGTGATACATGCGGTATTACACAGAATGACAAGGGTTATGTCTTATGACTACACTGCTTGGAATGGAAACAAGAGTTATCCAGATTTGGAGGAAGTAAGGAGGGTCAGGGAAGCTTTCTGCAGGAGGTAGCAACTGCACCATGTGAAGTCAGCTTGGATGGAGGTTTCTAATGGTGTGGCACAAAGTATTTGAAAGGCATTCATCAAATGTCCTGGTGGCTTGAAGCTGGAAAGGACAGGGGAGTTACCCGGCAGAAGATTCAGGATCTGAAGAGTTTCCCACAGGTCTCATTCAAGGAGGCATTTCTTAAAAGACAAAATATCAGCTCCACGAGAACAAGGATTTTACCTGGTGTGTCGTCTGCTCTATCTGTCCTCAGTACCTGAAAGTGCCTGTACCAGGCATGGATTGGTGCTCAATAAATATTTGCTCAATTAATGTATAAATTAGTTACCTTTCCTCCCTGAACATACTCTTCTCTCTCTTGATTAGCAGCAATACCCTGTAACCTAGGAGGCATTTTTCCCACCTTCTACAGTCCCTGTGGTCTCACCTCTTCTTGTCAAGTCTACCTGCAGTATGTTTGTAGCATTCTTTTCTCAGAACATCAGTATCAAAAATCCATTGTCTAAGTAGAGTGAGGTATGATTAAGCAGCAAAACATGTTCATAAAAAGAAAACATAGGAGTTTGGCATGCCGTAGCCAGCTCATACAGATCTTGAGAGTGGAATGTACACATCTCTTCCCAACCATGAGTTCAGCAATCTCACTTTGGCAGCTTGAGGTTGGTCATGGTAGGAGTATTTTTACCACAGAAATCAGCAAAGGCTACAGATCAGAGGTGTTTTATGTTTTGTTTGTTTTGCTTTTTTGATCCAGTTTACCAGCACACTGCTGGTTTTAGCTCATAGAAAGCTTGTTAAGAGTCTCTGACATAAGGTGGCCCCTAGCAAAGTAAGTTCAATATTTGAACTTCTTCAAGTAAAAGGAATACATTTGTTCAATCACTCTTAAAAAGCGATGCTAGGAGCAGCAGGTAAAAATTTGAGGAAGACAGATGGTCCTTAAGTGTTTGGAAATTCCTGAGATGAGAAGTGCCCACTGGGCTGGGTGATGACTTGCCTTGGCAGAGTTACTATAAAGCAGTTCAAAGCATGGAAGTTTATAGGGGTCGAATGACTCCTCAGCAGGGCCATCAAATTTGGCAAATAAAAGTATGGATGTCCCTCTAAATTTGACAAATAGCACTAACTGCTGAACTTTCATAATTCACTGGAAAAAAGCAGAATACAGGACAGGGTGTTCTGAGAAAGCCAGTTCAGGAAGCAGGACAAAATCATTAAATACAGGACACGCCCTGTATATGCAAGTTGCCCGAAATCCCTACTTCCTGGGGTATTTCCACCTGTAAAATTCTACCCATAACTATAAGCAGTGTTTTTAGCTAGTACCAGTAGGCCCACTTACCCAGATCATATCAATTAAATTAACCAGAGTCTTTGCTGGAAATCATAAGTCTAAGTTTCATACTGTGTTACTTGAAAATAATAAAAATTTGTTTTTAAAAAAAGCTTCTTTAATTTCAAAACTTTACTAAGACAATCAGACTTTCTTCACTAGTGCTTTCCCACCTCCTACGTCAATATATAACTCTAGTTATTTCCCAAGAGGGAGATTTACTGGTGGGAAATTCCAGTTTCCTCTCAGTATCTTTGTAAAGCTGAGAATCTGTGGTACATACACACATGCCCAAGATTCAACCATGAGCTTCTTAAAATTTTTTCCTCTTTAAATCATCAGCCAGTAGATAATGCCTGGTGCTTTCCACTAGTATTTGCTAATCGAATATATGTCCTTCCCTAGCCTGACTTCCTCATGGCTGGGCCCAGATGTCAGAAGCCTAGAACTCAGTTCACATATAGGGGAGAGGAGCAATGAATGAGCCTCAAAAGTGACTGCACTCTATGGCCCCAACTGTTGGCCATACATACACATGTACACACCAACATGCCGTGTTATTCGACCTGTGTTTTCAGCACAGTTGCCTGTCATGCTGTTGTTCCTCCATTGCTGTTAGGAGCCCCTGTTCAATGATATCCCATCCAGCACCATCACCCCCCGCCCAAGAGATGAGGCCACCTGATTGTACCACCATTTTCCACATTCTTGTTGCCATTAACATCAGTTTCCCAGGAAATATCTAATCATTTGCTAAAGACATTGGGAACTTGCTTTGGCATGTGCCAGTTTGCTCCTCACTCCCACGCCTCCCCTTAACCTAGGCAGTTCCGACAGCCATGATGCTGACCTTCCCATACCCTGCCCACCATACCAGTATAACCCTAGACTTTTCAAACTATGGATGTTGAAACTTCTATTCCATTCTCAGCTGGGTCTTTCAATACCACTTGGTAAATGTGGTCACCTTTATTGGACACTTTTCCAACTCTCTACAAGAAGGCCTTTTTATTTTTCCCAAATTTCTGATTCCATTTTATCTTCTTGATTCTTATAAGCAAGACAATCCATTGATAACTCTAGGCTGGGCGCGGTGGCTCACGCCTGTAATCCTAGCACTCTGGGAGGCCGAGGCGGGCGGATCGTTCTGAGCTCAGGAGTTCGAGACCAGCCTGAGCAAGAGTGAGACCCCGTCTCTACCAAAAATAGAAATTAATCGGACAGCTAAAAATATATATAGAAAAAATTAGCCGGGCACAGTGGTGCATGCCTGTAGTCCCAGCTCCTCGGGAGGCTAAGACAGTAGGATTGCTTAAGCCCAGGAGTTTGAGGTTGCTGTGAGCTAGACTGACGCCACGGCACTCGCCCCAGGCAAGAGAGTGAGACTCTGTCTCAAAAAAAAAAAAAGTTCTCTTCTCACTGCCTCAAAATATCTCAGTAGCTTTAACTTTCTTTTGCTGCTGTCCCCCAGGAAAACCTGTCTGGGCTTGAGTAGACTGCGTCTTCTCGCTGTGCATATGATCCCACCCCGACAGTCTCCTCGGGGCCTCGCTGAATCTCTTAGTTAGCTTCATTTTCTTCCTCGGCACTAGCTCCTTCCTTTCTACTATGAAAATGTCCAAATATCCTCTCATCAAAACACCTTGAAGTGCCTGTTGCATCTCACTCTCTTCAATACTAATTTTCTTAAACTAATGATTTACATTCTCTAGCACTATTTTCTCATCTCCTTCTCCTTAACTATTCTGTAAAATTATGTCCCTTTTTAAAGTTATCGGTGTCTAATTCAGTGGCCTCTTTTCTTTCCTTATAAAGCAGGGGTCAACACCCCTGCTTTCCAGAGAAGAAAGCTGAAACCTAGAGAATAATACGCCACAAGTAGCAGGATCAGGATTCAAACCTAATACTCTCTGACACCAGATTTCTACCGTAGCATATTCCCCTTTCATTCCACACTGTCTTATGAACTATTCCCTTAGGGTGATTTCCAAAAATGAGATTAGTGGGTCAAGGTATGTGACTATTTAATGAAAATAGATATTTATTGAGTACCTATTATGTACCCAATATGAACCTATGTCCCAGGCATTAAGTTTGCCGAGGAAACAGCAGCAGACAAGAGGGCTGTTCCCATGTGACTTACAGACCTTGGAGGGTAAGGAGGAGAGGACAAGGACAAGATGATAAAGAATTAAACCAGCTGCAACAGCCCAGGGCTGTTAGTGAGTCCTGTGATGAAGGACATACAGGTAACAACAAGAACACACAGCAGAGGCAATTAGCCCAAGCCTAAGGGGCCAGAGAAGGCTTCTCAGAGGAGTGATGTTTAAACCAAAACCTGAAAGAGAAAAGGAATTAACCGGGTAAACAGGTGAGAAGAGAGGAGTACATTACACCCAAAAGAGGAGAAAGTATAAAGGCCAAGAGGCTAAAGGCAGCATAGGGCATTTCGGAACTGGGAGAAGTCTGGTAAGCGTGCAGAGTGTGGGGACTGGGGGGCAGGAATCATGTGGTTCACAGGTCAAGCCAAGTAGCTGTGGTCGTTACAAGGGTTTAGGCAGAGGACAGATACTGAAATTGGCTTCTTGTTTCAGGAAGATTCTTTGGCTTCAATGGGCAGAGTGGATTAGGGAAGAGTGAGTCTGGAGGCAGGGAGAACAGTTAGGAGGCTGTTGTGATATTCCAAGGACTAGGGAGAGTGAAAGAGAAAAGCATACTATTCAAAAGGTGAAGAGAGTACAATAGACAGGACTTGAGGATTAATGGCAAGAGGGAGAGGCTTTTGATGCATATTGCCAAAGTGGTTTTCAAAAAAGTAGTGCCAATTTACACTGCCTTCAGCAACTTTTGTGTATCCCCATGCAGGACACCTTTTCAGTACCTGTATTGGATGTCCTCGTAGTAAGATACAGTTGATCACACCCTCTTTTCTCAGCTTTGCTCTGCCGAACTCCTAAAATTTTTTGCAGTCCAAGGGAGCATACAATTTAAAAATAAATAACATCGGATAGAGAGCACAGGCGTGCACACAAGAGAGTCTTTTCTTGTCTTTGTTCTCAGGCTCCTCATTCTAGACTCCCCGTGAGCCAGTATACCCAGGCCTCTGTCATCTACATGTGCAATCTTTGTTTCCACATCTAATCACAGAATTCTTGACGTGTTTCCCAGCTGCCTACAGATCATCTCTATCAGGACAATAACCTGTCTCAATCCCACACTGAAAGCAAAATTTATTATTTTTTCTACTCCAATCCTTTTTGTGTCCCAAACTCAATTCCTCTCCTCAGTCACCCCAAGAGGAACCCACGAGATTGCCTTGACCGTAACTTCTCCCTTATCAATATATTTAGCCACTTACCAAAGCCTGTTAATTCTACTTCAGGAGCATCTCTTGAATTCCCTCATCTGCATTCCCAGGGCTGCAGCTCCAGCTCTGAGCCCTCAGTGTCTTATCCATGGTATTCAATAGCTCCCTACCAGGCCTACTATACCACCATCCTATCTTTTCCACAGTTATTTTTTTAAAAAACACAGATTGCACCTTGTCATTTCCTTGCATAATAATTGCTGAGAGCTTCCATTTGCCCCATGTCAAACCAGACACTCTAAAAACTGGGCCCCAATCTGCACATATGGTCTTACCTCCCTGAAGCCTATGCTCTGGCCACGTGTAACTGCTCACTATTTCCCAAACATCCCCTTGTGCAACTGCAACTCCTTTCGTCTCATCACAAAATCCTACACACCTTGCAGGCCAGCTCAAATTTCAGAAGATTTTCCAAACTGTTTCTCTCCCAGATAGAATACACTCTGTTGATTGCAACTTTCTCTTTGTTCCAAAGGCATATCTTTTATGCCTCCATTTTAGTATTTATCACATTATCTCAAAATCGTCTATCTTGTTCTCCCGCTAGACATTGAGCTCCTTAAGAGGAGAGATGATGGAACCTCAGTACTCAGCACAGCCTGCCTGGCACATGATGTGTGCTCACTGCATGTCTAGGAAGGAAAGAAGGAAGGATAGACAGCAGGGAAGCATATCCCATGGGACTACTATGATAACAAAGCAAATAAAAATAGCTGGAAGTAAATTTCTAAATACAAAAAGTCAGCCGTGAAAATAGATTTTTAAGAATAATTATTATCTACCTTCCGCCCTCATTTCCATTTAGTTCTTTCTTTCCTTCCTCAGTTTCATTTAGTCCCCTCCAACTTATATTAACTCCATCTCCATTATTTCTAATGACACTATCCCTCAGGGTATAACTTTATTAATGATCACCTTCTCCTGATGCTAAGAAGCATCCTGGCATCAAGAGAAAAACAATGGACTAAGAGTTGGGAAACTATAAGTTCTAAGTCATTAATTTTTTGTACAAATATATATTTTATATATATACATATATGTGCCAGATACTGTTCTAAGTGCTTGAGATACATTCCTGAGCTAAAAAGACAAAGGTCCCTGCCTTTGTGTAGCTTATATCCCATTAGAAGGAGAGAGGGGAAGATAACAAATAATAAACATAATAATTAAGTGCTTTGGAAGATGAGGATCACAAGGGCCAAGTTGAGGTGGAAGTGGGGGAGAGTGTACAAATTGCACTTTCAAATGGGAAGGTTTCATTGAGAAAATGAGTTTTAAGCAAAGAAAGTAAGGGAGCGACCTAATCCAGGGATGTATGGGAAGAGCATTCGGGCAATGGTAACACCTATAGCAAAGTCACTAAGGCAGAGAGTGCTTGGCACATTTGAAGAACTGCAGAAGGGCTGTGTGGCCAGAAGACAGTGAGTGAAGGGAGAGTGGTAGGAGAAGAAATCCGAGGGGTTAACATATTAACTGCTGTGTGAGTTGTATTTAACTCATGCTAGTTTTGCCCCCGGGGCCTTGTGAAGCGTATGTAAATCACATCTCTCTACTTTGGGAGTTGCGTGAACTATGTTTCAATTTGCATGTAACTCACACACAGAAAATAATAAAAAATGACACATTTTTTCATTAAATTAGAGAGGATCATTTTGTTTTCAAAGTTTTTATTCTACTTTTTGTAATAAAACACTGTGGCCCCAAGGAAAAAAAATTTTTTTTAGTGTATCAGTCAACGTGTTAATAGGGGCCAGATGCTGTAGAGCCTTATAAAATCAGGACATTAGCTTTTATTCTTATTGAGATGATCATTTATTGCAGACTTTGTTTTTAAGCAGAGGAGTGACATGATCTAACTTGAAGTCCTTTGGCTGCTGTGTTGAAAATAGAATGTAAAGGAGAAAGGATAGGAGCTAGGGAACAAGTCGTGAGGCCATTGTAGTGATCCTGGCAAAAGATGACGGTGGCTCAAGGCAAGGCGGTGGCACAGAAGAGGAAAAGTCATCAGTTTGGGGATATATTTTTTGGTAGAACTAACAGGATTTCCTGACAGATTAGATATAGGATGTGAGAGAAAGAAAGGAGTCAAGGAAGACTCTGAGGGATTTGTCCTGAGCCAACAGAAGAAGGGAGTTTCCATCAACTGAGATGGGGGAAGAGTGTGAGAAGGACAGATTTGGTGTGAGGGGGAGGATGGAGGGATTGGGAGTTCGGTTTTGGACTTGTTGAGATTGAAATGCCTACTATATGTCTAAAGGAATATGTCAAGTACACAGCTAGATATAAGAGTCTTGAGCTTGAGATAGAGGTCAGGGCTGAAGATTTAAACATAGAAGTCATTAGTGAATTGATGATTTTTAAAAATCATAAACCTGATAAGATCCCATGTATTCCAAGACCACTATAATCATCTGCTTAACCTTAACCAAATTATCTAATCTCTCTGCTTCTTATTTTCCTCATTCTAAGGACGATAATGTTAGGCCAAACCAGTGATTTTCACCTGTGTTCCATGAATCACGAGGGTTCTATAGAAAGAAATGACAGGATCAGAGAGATGCTTGCTCTCCCACTGCCTAAGCCAACAAGCAGCCCTATATTTTCATGAGGAAAAGATATACCTTTAGAGAAGGTACAAACTGGTATTTATGATGGGTATACTACAGTAGACTGGGGGGGTATGTGTAATAGAGTAACTTTCCAGATGAAGTAATGAATTAGCATCTCATACAAAAATGACCCCATATATCTGCTTCATGACTGGTCAGCTATCAAAGGGATATGGGTATCTGGGAAGCTGAGGTGAGAGGATTGCGTGAGGTCAGGAGTTCAAGACCAGCCTGAGCACGAGCAAGATCCTGTCTTTACAAAAAAAAAATAGAAAAATTAGCTGGGCTTGTGCCTATAGTCCCAGCTACTTGGGAGGCTGAGGCAGGAGGATTGCTGGAGCCCAGGAGTTGGTGGTCGCCGTGAGCTATGATGACACCATTGCACTCTAGCTGGAGCAACAAAGTGAGACTCCCAAAAAAAAGAGCAGGGAACGGGGAATGTGTAGATATTAGCAATAGTACACAGTTATGCTAAAAATGTTTGCCATAGTCAACATGTGCTCAAGGTTGCCTCTCTAAAACATATTTACTGAAAATCAAATTGAAAAATTGAAAGATTCCATTTCTTTTAGATCTAATTGATTGCAGTTGAATGTTCAGAATTTCCTTTGACCCTGAGACCATGAACAATTGTTAATTTAACCTTAGAAACATGCATAAAGTTAGCGCTAAAAGAGGACCTTAAAAATACTGCAGCCAATTACCCTCCCTTAATAGTGGGGAGCTAAGGCCCAAGGGTCAAAGGTCATGCTAGAACTGGAACCTAGGTCCTTTCCTGACTCCTAATCCTGTGCTTTTTTTTTTTTTTACCACACTATGCTGATTTCAAGGCTACTTCAGAAGCTCCTCTGAAATTTGCAATTAAGGCAGAAATCAACACTCATGTGTGATCTTCATATTTTCCTGACATATTAATTTTACATTAATACTTTTCCTATTTTTCCACAGTTCTACGGATTGTCCTTGCCATTGCCTTTTGCCTGGTATCTGGTGTTTTGGTGTTGCTGCTGTTTATGCTTATTCGCCATGGGCCCTGCTGGCAGAGAGACTCCTATCGGAATATCTGAACAGATGGCTGAACAAGAGGGGACAAGCCAGGCCAACTTCATTGCTCAGTGATGCAGCATCTGAAGGACAGGCTTTTGCCATGTGGGCATTGCCCTGCCCACGCCCTTCCTTCGGAACCTACCTGGAGGAGGGTCTGAACTCACAGCGACCCATGGATAGCTGCTGGACTGACAGATGAATGAACACCCAGGCTACTTAGTTAGATCTTCTCATCATTGCATGATAGTGCAGGCTGCTCATTTGGCTAGAAAGAGGCGCTTCTGCAGAGGATACTTGTATTCTCTGACACAGATGTCTAGAGAGAAATAAGAAGACAAATTCCAGCCAGCTTTTGTCTGCAAAGAGCAAAGGGTAAGAAGGTAGACAAAGACATAGATTAGAGAAAACTGGATAATGGAGAAAGTTATATTAAAAGTAGTATTATACAGGATGATTCTTAAAAATAAGACCCAATCAGAAATTATAAACTTTTTCCTTAGCTAGTAAGTAGATTTAATATATACACACATACACACACACACACACACACACACACACACACACACACATCCCTGAAAAGAAATTCCTACCCAGTGTTTGATAGCTAACAGATTTCTGTGTGTGTGTGTGTGTCAGTATACTAGCACACGTGTGTACACACATCCATATTTAAAATACCTTCAGGAGATGTATTCTCAGAAACTGTAGTATCAACCACTTTAGATGTGACTCAGGTAACTTTCCTGCAATTTCTATGGTGAGAATAACTGGAAAATCCACATAACCATAGATCTTTTTTACCTCCGCTATCACAGCTAGATATTTATACAGTTTTGGTTTCTTTATTTCATTTTAAAATTGTAAGATCTTACTTTGATAAATGCTATTCATGGTCATGATGACACGATAATGTATTTTAATTGCCACAAATAGGTCTGAATTTTACAAGTGCTGAGGTAGAAAGAAAAGTGGATGGAGGGTTGGCTACTCACTGCCCCAGCTCTGCACTGGCATTGGGCACACGACTTGGGACACATTCTTTTCTATCTTAAACTTTGGTTTCCTGTTCTAAAAATGAAGAATCTGGATTAGATGAACACAGAAGTCACATCTAGTTCTCAGGTTCTGTGAACAATTTGTTTTCATTTTATGCTATGGATGAGTCATTGCCCAAGCAAACACTGTCGTGGATGGTACCGTGATGATAAGCCTGAAATTTACTCCACACAATTTTATTCTGCTCTGAACCCCTAACCACCCAGTCGGTGGGAAATTCAATCTCACTCCAGTAGGTTCTCCACCTCCTCAAGTTCTACTAAAGGTCCCAGAGTATACCTGGTGGGAGGAGTCAAAGAAGGGTCCTCTAGGCTTCTGTCCACACTGGTCTCTGGTAAGTTCACTGTCCAGGCCCACACAGTCTTCTGAAGGTAGGCAGAGGACATCCACGCCATGGTTCCCAAGAACGTACTCTTGGAGTTTACCAGCCTGGGACTGTGTAGTCCTGGGGTGATGATACCTTTGCTCAGCATGGAACCCTCCCCCCAGTGCCCCTAGAACTCCACTCCATCTCTTAGTATGAGGAATCTTCCTCTCCCCTTGGGTCCCACAACTTCCACCTAGTAAACATCAAGGACTTACCTCTATCGCCCTTCCTTTCTTCATGATTTTCACTGAGCCAAGGCTATTGCAAACAAAAGACTGAGAAGAAGTTGTCTTCTCTTGCCTGGCAACTTCTGCTTCTTGCTGCAACTCAAAAGCCACCTAGGCAAAAATAAAATTAAAAAGACAAAACAAAACAAAACACAACAAACAAGATCTGGCTAAATTCTTAGCTTAGGAAAGGGGAAAAAAAAAACCCATCTATAGCAGCAAGAATAAAGGACAAATTACTGTCTTGTTAAAGTAGCCAGGCATATTAGTACACAAGCTACAATATCTTATGCTAATAAATGGTGAAACTTTAGAAGTATAAACAGAACCACAAGTCATAGTTTGTCTCAACAAACTGGATGGGGTTATTGCTAATCACTGACCAAGATGCCAAATCATCCAACCCTAATATAATTACTAATGTGTTTTGCTCCAACACCAACCTTTACAGGGTTGGTAAAGTGTAAAAGTAAAAGCTTTGACAACCGTTTTCCCAAGTCATCTTTAATACCGTCCGTGGCTAAAAAGATCTCTGCTTTCTATTGGTTTGGAGAGATTTTTTAACATCCCCATTTCTCTTCCTTCTACCATCTGTTTTGATTACTGTAAAGAAAGCTCTCACTCCCAACCTAGTTTGTTTCCTCTACCTTCCACAGAGCTACTCTGTCAATAAATACTGTAATTGTTTTTCATACTTCATGGCAGAATGAAAAATCACAAGTGACAAATGATCTATAACAATAAAGTAGAGACCGCAAAGGTACTGTAATGTTTCTCAAGAAATAAGGTAATCATCTAACTTCAACCAGAAAGGATGTAAGTTCTTTCTAATGATAATGGTGACTTTTTCAGAAGGGTCAGGGATGATCAGTCCAGTTGCCATGATAATAAATATTGCTTGAAAGATAATCACAGGAGCTGAGATCACCTCCGCTCCAAAATGTTTCCTCATTTGAACCACTATGGAGGCTTTAAACAGGATTAGTATAAGGCAATAATTACCACATCAATGGAGGGGCTTTCCCTGCATAAAAATTACTAGCAATATATAAGCGGGAAAGTACTAAGGACGAGTGTAGGTGGGATATCCCTAGCTAGAATGGCATTACATAAAGAATGTGTTAAGAGGATATGATTATAAAAAGAATAATTTATGGCTTTAGAACAGTGCAAGCCTTAGAGGCAAACATTTTACTGGAAGTCATTCTACCAACAAACCTTTTTTATATTAGAACTGACATTTCTTCTCCCTGAATTCAGTCATGTTTCCTATTCTCCCAAATTCCTATTGTCTTTCTGTCTTGTTCTAATATTGTTAGCATTGGTTCTTTCTTCATAGCCAGGGAGGTTTCTTGGTAAGTGAAAGCTGAAGTGTTACTATTTTCTCTTTTAAAAACTCTCTCTCATTTCAGAAATCCCATTTGAGCAATAGCGAGTGTGTGCAACATTTTGGTGCTTTAGACCAGGGTGGTCTAACAGAAATAAAATGCAAGCCACAAATGAAAACCACATATGTGATTTTAAATTTTATAATAGCCACATTTTAAAAAGTCAAAAATAAAATGATGAAATTAATTCTAATAATAAAATTTATTTAACCCAATGCATATAATCACTCCAATGTGTAATCGATATTTAAAAAGTGTTAATGGGATATTTATGGAGTTTTTTTTCATACTAAGTATTTAAAATCTGATGCGCATTTTATCCTTGTAGCACATCGCGATTCGGAGTAGCCACATTTCAAGTATCAATAGTCATACGTGGCTGATGGCGACTATATTGGACAGTTCTGCTTTAGATCATTGGATGACAACCTTTTTGAAGCAGAGAGAATGTATTCTTTGCTATAATTTGTAAAATCCACTTTCACGTTATTGAGAAAAAATTAAAGCCATCTTTATTATTTCTCTACAACTCACTATTTTTGTGTGTGGCTAAATTAATGAAAGATTATTCTGAAGTGTTTTATTTGTAAACCTATTTTAACAACAGCAGCCCAGACCTTTTCTAAAACTCTCCTAAACTAAATGGACTAACTCCTCTTCTAATTAAATGTCTTAAGAAGGAATTTGAGAACATGCTTAGAAGGTAAGTACTTGCTAGCTTTGGCGTGGGGGGTACTTTTACAAGTTTAATTGTTTGTGAGGAATCTGTATTCAAAACAAAAATAAAGATAATACAGAAGAGGATAAAATATAAAGTAAAAAGGTCTTCCTGCCCACTTTCGACCGCCAGTGGCAATCCTGTGGCTAATACCTGATTATAGCTCTGCTAGTGAGTAGCATTCATTTTATAGAACATATTTTTATTTTCTGAAATGTTCACATCTTTCTCTGCTCTTATAACCCATGGTGTCCTTCTTTCTTGTGTTCTTTTTTTCATTTTCTTGAAGTAATTTTTTTAAAGGCTGCATAGACAGTAAGCTTTCTGATCCTGACTTGTCCAGCCATGTCTACATTTCGCCCTTGCACTTACATATCGGTTGATTGGGTGTATTCAGGTTGAAAATCATTTCCCCCCAAAACTTTGAAGGCAATATTCTGCTGTAATCTGCTTTGTTTTGCTTTTCCTAAATTTTAAAAGGCATTCTCTTTATACTCAGAGTTCTGAAATTTCACCAGAATGTATTTAGGTGTGGGTATTAGTTGCATTGTTTGTTTTCTGTCTAATTCTGTGTGGTTTGCATAAGTCTTTTCAATCTAAAGACACTTGCCTTTCTCTGACATAGGGAAATTGTGTTCTGGAACTTGAATTTCTTGGATCTATCTTTCATGCCTCAACTTTTCTCTCATATTTTCTACCTTTTTAATTTTATATCTCTACATTCTAATACATTTCATTTGCCAGTACACCAACTTGGTCTTCAGCAACTGCATTATTCTTTTTGTAATTTCCAAGTATCCTTTCCTGTTTACAAAGTGTTCCTTTTTCACAGTGGCCTCGTTATTTTATTAGTGCATCAGTGCAATCTTCTCATGAACGTCTTTAAGGATACTAAAATTTTCAGGTTCTCCCCTGCTCTCTAAGTTATCTCTGTTTTCTCTGGGCTCAGTGTTTGACTTTATTAATCTTAGGCCTCTTCTTTCATGCTCTGAGTTTTTCTCAAATTCTTGTGAATCATAATCCACAAATGAAGAGCTCTGAGGATTAGTAGAGATGGATGGTGTTGGTTTTCCTTGTTGTCACGTATATGTTTCCCCAACAGTCATCTTCTTGAATAACTGCTTTAAAATTCTCATGTGCTAATTGCAACATCTTAGTGATTTCAAAGCAGTCTTCATTGACTGTCTTGTCTCCTGAGTTAGGGTTCTATTTTCTTGTTTCCTTTTATGTGGAGCAATTTGGGGTTGTGTCTTAGACACTGTGAATAACATGTTGTAGAGGCTCTGGATTCTATTCTATTCTGATACATTCCTCTAAAAAGCATTTTTTTTTTAAAGCAGTCAGTTAAACTGGCTGAAAAACTGAGAACTGTCTCCCCAGCAATGGGCAGTAGCCCAAATCTCAGTCCAGTTCTTTTAGCCTTCTGTAGGCTGCTTGGAGTCTTCCCTGTGTACAGTTTTCTAAGACTATGTGATGAGCCAAGCTCCAAGCCTCTGTGTGGCTCTTTCAGGTAGAACCACATTCATCTTTGGTGGGTCTCACTGCGATTCCTGTTTTGACTTCTTCATGGCTTTGATCACATCTGTTTAGCTTTGAAAAATTTCTCAAAATATCTGACCTGCTGATGCCACTCTCTCTAGCACTGTTACAATTTCATTCCTTCGAAGTTCACGGATTTGGCTCTTTCTCTCTACCATGACCACCAAATTTTGCCCCTCAGCGCCACATTTATGGTTTTAAATCATAAGGTCTCCCCTCCTTCCAGTTAATTTTGCACAATATTCTTAACACTTATTTCTGTCCTTTGTTCAAAAATATACACTAGACGGATTTGGATTAGGCCCTCTATAATTAACTTGTTGATTGACCTAAATAATATTACTGTGGATGCTAACCATACAATTTAAAGCTGGAGTGTTTTCACTGGGAAGCCCCACTTTAAATTCACTGGTTACAGAGACTGTATCAGAAATATTACTAAAATAGCAGTTCTCAAATTTGAGAAGATTCTCCTAGGATGTTTGTTCAAGATTCAGTTTCCTAGGCCTCAATTCCAGAAATTCTGATTCAGTGAGCCTATAGTAGGTCCAGGAATCTGCCTAACAGGTGTTGCATGTGATTCTGCTGCAGGTGGTTCCTGACCTTGCTTTAAGAAACCCTGCTTTAAACTATGAAATAATCAATCGCTAGGGCGTGTTGAATACGCACGTTTGTCTGCTTAGTCGAGATTCTGTGAAGTAACTCAGAGGTCTAAAATTGCCTTAATTATGTAGGCATTAGGATGTATGAAAAAAAAGAATCATAGAATAAGTTGGGACGAGCTTAAGTTTTTAAATATAGTTCTAAGAAGTCTCATCTAAAGAACAGAGGCACTGAAAGAATCAAGGCTTGTTAAAATAGTGGTTTTGGACACAAACAGCAATGGCTCCTAAAGAAGTTCAACCATTCATAAGTCATGGTTCCCAAAACAACCCATTTTATTACTAAATGAATAGCAATATGCTGACCATGATCATATTTTCTAAGCCTAAAAATAGGACAAATAAACCTTAAAAATCTAGGACAAACAGTAACTTTTGGTATACCACAGAAAATTTAAAGCCAAACTTTACTATGTGACCCTTTGTTGCCACATCAGCCAAAACTACCTGTTATCACCACTTCTTTCTCTCTTCCAGCTCTCTTTCAAATGTTGTACCAAATAAATTATACTTGAGATAAATAAAATGAATGGGGAGAAAACAAAACTTGTATATCTCTCCTTCAATCTTTAAAAGTATGTTTTTGATTTTTTTTTCTTCCTTTTTCAGGCAAGTCTCTTCACATATATGTTTGATCCACCTATAATTCAATTTTAAAATTTTATAAAGGAAGAGCCAAGTCTTTTAAACCAAATTTTTGCCAATGACTTCCATGTTAGAAGTAACTATTCTTAGTGAAGTGACTGATGGGGAATTTTACTCATCACCAGGATCCCTATGTTTGGGGTATTATTCATTCTCATACTTGGAGAACAGAAGAGAATAAAGTAGTGGAGCCAAACTCCATGGGTTCAAATCCCAGCTCTGCCACTTAACTAGCCATATGATTGTAGGCAAGTTACTTAACTTCTCTATGCTTCAGTTTCCTCATCTGTAAAATGTAGCTAATAATAGTACTTACCTCCAGAGGATTGTTATGAGGAATAAATGAGTCAATATTTGTAAAGTGACAGAAACAGTGCCTGGCACATAGTAAACATCATATAAGTGTTAAATAAAATATTGGATGAAAAAAGGCAGAAATTTATCATTCCCAACCAAAAACGTCATTATTCTGAATTTTATGAAGTTAAAAGCAACAAACATGAAATGCCACTTTTCATTAGTTTTCTGTATACTCTTGAAAGTGTGAATTTTTTTCAATCTTCTTATACCACATCTTAAAATGACAACTCTTATTAAAATGATGGAAGTTTCATTTGGTGGAGCAACAGACAGATGTGTGATCTTATTAAAACAGTTACTTTGATTGAGGATTTCTTTCTGAGAGAACATAACATTCTTGACATTCTACCCCTGCCAAAATACAAAACAAATGAATGTCAAGACAAGGTCAACTGTAATAGGATACTTAAAAAATAAAAATCATTAAAATGGGAAGTTGGATTCTACAGCGAAGCCAGATTAAGTTATTACCAATTTAATCTGAAAGTAGACATGCAAAAAGAAAGAAACAAGCAAAGGATTGATTTTATAAAGATTTGTTATCTTGCTAATGATAAAATAGAATAATTTCAAATAGATTAATATTGAGTGTAGATGGTAGATATCTTTCCAACTTTCTTTAGTCTCTTGCCATATCTTAACTTCTTTCTTATAGAAGTAAATTGTCACCCCTGGGCCCTGGTTTCAGTGAGTTCAGTGGAGCTGGCATGATTTCAAGCATGTCTGGCCATTCCCCTGAGATCAGACTGTGAAACAGTTTTCCCAGGCTGGGAAACATGCAGTCTTCCTTCCACAAGGCAGCAGAAAATCATGAATGGCCCTTTCTCAAAGCACGCAAATACTGGGTACAATGGACCAGAAAATTTTGTTCGTCTCCCTTCTTCTTCCTATGCAGATTGTCTTCCTGGCCTCTTGAGGACATCATTCAGTTCAAGGCATTCTTAATGCACAAAATTACCTCCCTTGGTCTTCTGAAAGATTGACAGGGACAGATTGAGATAAGAAAAGAATTTATAATGCTTTTAATCCAATGTAGTTCCAAGACACAAGACATATTAAGAAGCTGTTATTTTCATAATTTAAACATTTCGTGTACATATAGATAATTCCTAAGAAGTCACTCTTCATTAAAACGGGAAAAAGTACCCATATGTATTTGTGAATTTGGAACACCCCTTATTTCATTAAGGCAATTGATCAATTGATGAAATATTCCTGTGGTCAACAAATAAATTTTGTCCGATTTGTTCATTTAACAAGTATTTATATGGCACTTACTATGTGCCAGTCCTATGAGGCAGGTATTAATAGTAACATCATTCCCTTTTTACAGATGAGGAGACTGAGACCAAGTAATCTACATATAGTCACAGAGCTGGAAGGTGGCAAGAATAGGACCCAAACCCAAGCTGTCTTCTTCTAGAGGCTGTACTTTTAAACCACTAAACAGCTTTTGAAGAAAAGTACTTTGGTAAGATTCTCACAGTTATAAAATTGTGTCTCCTTCTTATTTTATTTTGTTGTTGATTCTTCTACCCAAAATATCTCTCATTTATGTGATGTTAATGCCTTGAAAGAAAATGACTGCTAAGAAGATATGATTCCTATCCAAGTGGAATACTATTTTATTTTGATAATTTCAAACTTGATGCCACTTACTGAAAGTAAATTATTTTTTCCACACTTTATTCAGGTAAATGACACTCCTGTTTGGACATTTTAAAGTCATATATAACTGAAAGATTTGATAAATAGCTCTATACTTAAAATGTCTGACTCTCTTGATTAAATTTGAATTTCCACAATTATATAGACATGGCCTCAAGCTTGTTGTTTTTATGTAGATGCAATGGGATGTGAAGATAAGATTTGATAGTCTCATAATTTTATGAATGACATTTTGGGGCTAAGCTATTCAGGTGAGCAATCTAATATGCTGATAAAGTAATTGGATATTTGTTAATGACTCATGCCCTCCCTTAACCCCACCTAGCAAAACATTAGTGCCGAAACCTCCAGCAGAGTTGCCAGATTTCCCTCCAGCTTTGTGCTGCAAATTGACTGCCAAAGCCGGTAATCATAACTGAGCTGTGTGGAAAGTCCTCAAGTAGTTAGTGCTGCAACCTTAACACCAGTAAAAAAAAAAAAATAGACAAAGTTCCAGAAACCAGAGCACGTGGCCATAAAATCAGTCAATCTAATGTGAACTTCCTTGTACCAAATTAGCACAATAATTTTGTAGACCAATGTTTCACAGACCACAATTAATGATCCTTTCCAGGAAAACATGCTGAAATGGAAATATTACAGCTTGCCCAATTAAAGATACATTGCTCTTTTGGAAGGCAGATACAGAGTTAAATAGTGTTGCCCATTTTAGGGTGATCAAATGTAAAGTAAAATAGATTTGAGGCAAAGAACTGCTAGAATTTGATGGTGGTTCAGTGAATATGAATAAATGAATCCATTTTTCTCTTCCCTTCTCCTTTGCAAACTCCTAGATTTACAACTCCTGAATGCTAATTTCAAACATTTTCATAGTTTGAAATTAGTTTCATTTTTACCATTGGGGCCATAGCTATACCGTTTATGGTTTAATATATCTTTTAGCTGACTCTTCTTACAATTTTATCTTATTCTATGTATAAACTCAGAAATGCTGGTTATATATTTTCTAATACACATTAAATATAAACTACTATGATTAAAAAAGTCAATAATGTGCACCATCGAAAATCACAGGTGACACATACGTATCGTAGGAACAATCTAAATAACTCAAGAATCAATGACAAACTCAAGAGAGAGAGCCATTGGGTCTTCAGTGGGACCGCTATGTGCCAGGCAATGTTCCCAATGTATTAACTCATTTAAACCTCACTATACTCCTATGAGGAGAATACTATTTTACTCCCATTTTACTCATGTAGAAACTGAGGCACAGAGAGATTAAATCACATGCCCTAGTCACATAGCAGGCCCTGTGGCTGAGCTGGATTTCAGTCACAACACATTGGCTTCAGCGCCTGTGCCCACAACCATGACACAGCAATGCCCCACTGGGTCTGTCCCCGGATCCAGTTTATGTGTTCATATGCATGGGGATTGCTCCCAGTACAATTGCAACACTTTGACTTGCATTTCTGTTATCCTCTCTTAAATCCTCTCATGTTCCTTTCTGGGGAGAGTGTAACTTCTGGAATTCTTTGGGAACCCATGCAGGAGTTAGCATTGGGGGAGGATCCTGGGGCTAATCTGAGGTCTTGAAAGCAGGCTGGGTGCCTTGTAGCCGTAGGCCACCTATTGGACGATGTATTTGATCTCGTGATGTGACTCCCTGTGGTTCTTTAGTGACACAAAAAATGCTTCACAAACCTCAATATCAACAATTCCTTAGCCCCTCTTTTACGCCAGTTTGCTAATCAATGCGAAGGGTACAAAGGACATAAAGAACATGGTAAGTGCCCTCTGTTCAACTTATTGCTGCCTACCTGCCCCAAAATTCAGTGATATGAAACAGGCATTTTATTTCACTCACAATTTTATAGGTCAAGAATGAAGTAAGAGTTCAGAGGAGCAGTTCACCTCTGTCCACGCGGTATCAGCCAGGGTGGGTAGGACTAAAGGACCCACTTCCAAGATGACCTCTTTACTCAGGTATCTGGTGCCTCCGTGCTCCTTGATCTCCTCTGCTCTCACTGTGATGGTTGTTTCATACGAAAAACATTTAGATGGGTTGCTCTTTTCACAGCATGTTGGTCCCAGAGTAATTGCCTTCTTATGTGGTGTCTTGCTTCTGTGAGGAAAGAAGCAGAAGTTGACTGATCAGTTAAGAAAGATGCTCAGAACTGGCATAACATCACTTGCAACATATTCTGTTAGGTAGGTAGTCACAGGCCCACCCAGTTCAAGAGTACGGAGAAATAACTCCACCTCTTGATAAAGGAGTGTCACAGTCATATTGTGAAAGAATGTGGGAGGGCGGGAGATACTATTGTCTCTGTCTTTGGAACATGCAGTCTGGCACACCTTAAAGAGCTTCTACTCTAAGTCAAGGATTCATGAAGAAGGGTCCATGGATAAAAATCAGGAGGCCTGTGAAATTAAAAGGAAAAGATTATATATATATTTTTTATTGTTTGTTGTTTATAGGGGTACAGGTGTTTAGGTTACGTATGATGCCCTTGCCCCGCCTTCCCCCCAAGTCCCAGTCCCAAGCGTGTCCATCTCTCGGAGGGTGCGCATTGCACCCTTTGTGTATGCATATATCCGTCCCCTCCTCCCCCTCGCCCCTCCCCCTTCCCCCTCCCTCCCTACCCGACATCCAATAGATGTTATTCTTATATGTACACTTATGTGTTTTTCGGTTACTACCAATTTGATGGTGAGTACATGTGGTGCTTGTTTTTCCATTCTTGGGATAGGGTTGGAACGCATTCTACTAAAAGATTATATTTTTATTTTCCTTAATCTCTAAATGAACTTTAGCATTTCTGTCCATTTCAAATATAGATACAAATTACAGTAGTTTTAACAATGCTTGTGATTTTGTTACAATAGCAATCAGATATTTTCATAGCACATTCAGTTGTAAATATCTCAAAATATCACATATATTCATCACTACTTTAAAATTATAGTGGCTATAAGCCCTACATTGTGTCTTATTATTTAAAGTGTTAATAAAGAAGCAATATATTACTCTACTACGATTTTGTTTTTTTAACTGGTTTCCTTTGTAATTCCATATATTTTATTTTAAACATTTAAAAACATTATTCTGGAAAGGCGTTTATAGGTTGCACCAGAAATCTGGAGGGTTTCATGGCCCAAAAGAATTCTTGCTTAGGATGAAGATCAAAACATTAAACATATGAACACATAAAACACTTAGAGAAACCATACATAATGATATAATCTAATGTTGAATGCTACAGCACAGACTTTAAGCATTACAGGATTTCTTCTTCCTAGTGGTACAATTCAACATGCCACTCCTTTTTGATGACTTTTGACACTTGTATATACTCATGTAACCATGACCACAAGGGTAATTTTTAAAAAAAGACCCAAACAGCAGAATATCCTCAAGAAATTTCAGAACATTTTGGGTATGAAGAGCATCCTAAAAAATTCCAGAGGGGGAAAAATATGTCCTATGAAAGAAAAAGGATATAATTTCTTATTAAAATTCTGGATGCTATAACTTCAACTTTCTGAGAAAAATAATTATGAACCTCTATTCTATACTCAGTAAAAATATCAATCAAATGAGGAAGTGAGAAGGAAAAATAAAGTCACTTTCAGACATGAAAAAATTCAGAAAGTTATTTCTCATGCACCCTTTCAAGAAAATTACTTGAAGATGTTCTCCAGCCAAAACAAGAACAAAATCCAAGAAAGGTAAAGACTTGAGATTCCAAGAACACTGGCTCCAACCCAGGACTAGAGCGAAAGGAAATCAGGATGACAGCCTGGCATTCGGCCGAGAGAGCAGCTGGTCCAGACTGCAGTGAGTCAGATGGTTCTGGGAAATACATTTCCAGTAATTATATTGTATCACTTACCATGATGGAATATGTTTAAGCAAGATAGATAATCTTAGTGACATGATGAAGGCGCACGACAAAAAATAAAATAAAATAAATATACTTTGAAATCATAGGACAGTGAACAATGTTAACACAATCACAATAATGGAATACTGTATAATTGATATTTTCAATTTTAGATTCAACCAATGAACAAAGTATGCAAGGGTTAATTATTGTTACAGAAGATATGATGAAAGCTGATAAAAGTTGTGGTAGAGGGGGGAGCAGTACACATAGAAGAGTGGAAAAAGCAGTAGAGGGAAGGCTACGAGGCCTAATTTACTCATCTTAATAATAGCGACCACCAAGTACTTATCATGTGCTCATTCTAAGAGATAAACATGAATTAATTCACTGAATCTCCCAAAATGAGGAAACTGAGGCACAGAGAAATGCCTAACCTTTCCATAATATATTGCCTCTTACTTTAGGGAAAGTCAAAGAGATACAAAAGATACATTATGATAGATCAAGAAAATAAGAGATTTATATACATTATTTCTAAAAATCACTATATATCTACTAAGGGTATAATGGCATAAAAACAGATATGTATATTACCCTGGTGATTTTTATAACTCTACAAAAATTAAATCCATTTTGTACAGGTAGCATGAATCAGACCAATAAGGGAAAATTATATAAATTTTAGAAATGGGCTTAAATGCATATGGAAAATTAATATTTGATAAAGATGGTATTTTAGTGAAGAAAAGCTGAAGTTAAGCAACTGAATCTCTACCAAAAATAATTTTCAGATGCATCATATATCTATATTTTTAAATGGAATTACATACACTATACCAAGAAAACATGTAAGATTATATGTGTGTATGTGTGTGTATATACATATAGCTATAGATATATAGATATAATATATATTAAATTTTGGAATAGGAAAAGCTTTTTAAAGGCTTTTTAAAACTTAGAAGTTATAATTGATGAGATAATAAAACTACATATGTATTAAAAATTAGATCATGGAACAAAATACCATAAACCAAGTTAAGACAAATGACAAACCAGGAAAAAGATGACAACGTAAATGACAGTGGGCTCTTTTTCTTTCCTTTACAGATAAGGAGCTATTAGAAATAAATAAGAAGGCAAACAACCCAATAGCAAAACCAGCAAAAGATAGTACACAGAAAATGCTTGTCATTTCTGAATAGAAACCTTAATGAATGATCTATAGTATGAAATGCAGCAGAACTACCCAGGCAATTGAGAACTTTTTGTGTACATTAGATTTGGCAGTTGAACCAACATGAACAGCCCTCCGGAAGCACTTTTAGTGGTTTAGAAGGATTGAACAAAAATCAGTGGGATGATGAACTCATGGTGCACGAGAAAACAAAAATGAAGAATGTAAAAAGGAACAAGAGGAGTGAACTGGACAGGTCTAGGGGTTGCCAGGTCAAGGGAAGGAGGAGCCACCCCCAGAAAGACTTTAGAATATAAAAAGGTGAGGCTGGTATTAAGAAAGTCAAGTGATTAACTATGAATGTCAAGCTGGACAAGGACAAAAGAGACATGGCAACTGATGGAGCTGACACAAATGGGAAGATGGAGAGAACAAGGGAATAAGAGTTTTTTTGTGAGGTTAAATGGAATTTGGGCATGTAAGAGCTAGAAGGATGGAAGGTTTAGTCAGTAACTGGAATTTCAGACTTTGATTTCTATGATGGATCAAACTCCCAATTACAAAGTGTGACCCAATAGCTGAGTAATTGAATCGGAGTGCAAATAAAGTCACTGGAGTTGAACTTATCCAAGAATAGTATTTTGGACAGATCATCTACAAGACCATTAAAAGTCCACAGGATAATGGCAGGAACTGAGGAGCTTAGGGGACTGAGACTCGACAGTTGACATCATCAGAGAGGTCAACAGATGACACAGAGAAGGCAGCTGTCAGCAAGGCAGCTTGGTGCGAGGCAGGAGTGAAGACCCTGAGCTTTGTAAGGTCATCGTGTCTCAGATGTCAGAGCCAGAATTAGACTGTAGAATTTCAAGTTTCTGGTAGTTAGATCTACTTATGACATCTATTTCATAAGGCCATTGTGACAATCCAGTTAGATGACATATATAAATAACATCATGCAGTGATAGCTAATATTATATTATATTTTATACTAATAATTAGTATAATTCACCTTGGAAGTAGAGAAAAAAACACGTCATTAATTACATCCCATATTTTCATTTGGTGAATGGGATACTGGAAAACAGACTAAAGGACCTGCTAGATCATGTCACAATTCTGAGACAGAAGGTCTAGATTCTAAAACTGCTTCCTTTTCCCCAACACTGAATTTAGCTCATTCTGAATAATACAAGTTGCATTTTTAAAATGCATATGGGCAAAGAGAAATATGCCCTTAGGTTCACATGAGCAACATAAAATATCATCTTAATGAATAAAATGAATAAAACAAAATGAGTCCTCAAAAATTTTAGAGAAATATACTGTGCTGCTATAAGACAGGAAGATACAGTTCAAAATTGTTTTATTGGTCAGTTTTATCATTTTGATACAAAACATACTACTGGAAGCTTAAAATGAGCATGTCTTTTGAATTTTAATGAATTTTAGTGAAATTTAGTTACAGATTAAAGTTATATAGATAAATGGATTGGTAGAATACAGGTCTATATACTCATTATGTCCATTAATTAAACTGTTTACTATTAAATTAACTTTTTAATTAATTTTTTGATGAATTACAATGATATCTTTTCATTTTTTTGTGATAGACCTAGTTCATGGTCCCAGTTGTATATGATACAGATGAATACCAATTCATAGCTCAACAACTATCATTTACTTTTTAGAGCATAGACTATATTATTCAACTATGTGTTTATGGAAGACTTTTTTCTTAGAATCACTCAATGGCTAACTTTTTGGTGGAATAAGGCAAAGAGCTGAGCAAAAGTTGATGATTCCGATTGAGGGAGTGGATAATTTGGCCCCAACCTCCTCCTTTTATTCAAAGTCTTTTTGAAGGGAAGGGGAATTATTATTAGGAAAATTACTTTTGTATATTGTTTAGTTTTGTTTTCAGTAAAATTGACTTTTTTGTGTGTGTGTACAGTTCCCTGAATTTTAACACATATATAGACCCAGGTATCTATCACCATAATCAGGATACAAAACAGTTCCATCGCCCCCCCCCAAAAAAAATCCCTTATGCTACCTCTTTTTAGCCACCTTCTCCTCCTACCTATAACTCCTGACAATCAGCAATCTGCCCTCCATCTTTATATGAATGGTTTTTGTCATTTTGAGACAGTCATATAAATGGAATCACACAGTACACTTTTCTAAGATCAAACCAAACAGAATCCCTAAGCTGGCAGGTGGCTGATGTCACAAAATCATGCCATCTATAAAAATGCTATTTTTGAAAGTTTTACTGCCTTTTCTTACTATAGTGCACCAGATATTGTTTTTCAACCTAGAAAGTACTGAGAACTTCAAAGACTACTCTCTTTCAATAGTCTTAATCACAGACAGGTGACAGTGTTTGTAAGATCTACATGTGTTCACTTTCATCACACAACACTGAGTCTAGGATGTTTTAGTCTTTAAAATATTCCTGAGAGCCCAGAGCCTCTTAAATGTCTACTCACTGTGAGGTGCTAACTTCAGTGGTATATAGAAACTTCCAATTGTTCCAACAATTGTAAATATCCTTGTTATGCACTTTGGATGTTCTAATCATTGTGGTGCAAGAAGCTGGAGCCCATCTTCTTTCCAAAATATTTGTGAGGGTGCTCAAAGGAATCAACCATTAGTTTGTGGGTACAGTCTGCCATCTACAGTCCATAAGTGGTCTTGGCATGCTTGCTTTCATGACAGCTTTAAAATATGATTCAAAATGCAAATATTAATAACTTGCTTTGGTGTTTCTCATGAAAGAATGGGACAGCAAATCTGCATTTCTTATCCACAATCTGATGATCAGACTTCTGCATTCTAAACATTGTATCTACCTAAAATTCACCATCCAAATTCCCTTAATATTGGGCCAGAATTGGGGCTATCATTGATCTGCAGAAAATATATTATTGGGGAGTGGGTTATATCAGTCTAATTCTAGGGTAGCTTACTATGTATGCATAGTTTGAGGCTCACGTAAGGTCCCCAGCTCTGGAGGGAGGGAGAGAAATGTTTTCCTCATCTAGATTTAAATTCCGAGGTCAGAAATGCAGAAGGGACGGCAGAAAATAAGTAGATCAAGCCTTTGCGATTTCATTTCTTTTCCTGAAACCTTCTGTACCCATCTTCCCCTAATTCACTCCTTATCAATATTCATATCCAAACTCAAATGTCACCTTCAAGAGAGGCTTTCCCCAACTGCCTGGATAAAGCAGCCACTCTGCCTTTCCCATCCCCATCACTCTCTAGCCCATCACCCAGTTTTTATTTCTTCACAGCACTTAGCACTAACAGAAACTATCTGATTCATTTATCTGTCTATATGTTTATTTTCTGTCTTCCCTCTCTCCTCATCCACTAAATAAAGGGCCTTTTACTTGTTCATTGCTACATCCCCAATACTTAGAATAGGACCTAACCCATAATAAATGCTTTAAAAAATATTTGTTGAAAAAAATTAATAGATAAAAGTATTAATACTTGGTGACATCAGCTATCTGCTAGCCTAGAGATTCGATATGCTTTGATTAGAATTCTACAACCTCATAAATGCTCACCACAAGCGTCTCTGAACTATGGGGAACTTCTGAGTCTGCAGCAGTGAACTGGGAAGAGTTTTCTGAGCAGTCCATCCTGGGCTTTCTTGAGAGTAATTTTTTTTTACTTGCTGAAGGAAAATAGTCATGTTAACATGTTGGGTTAATAGCATATTTGGGATATCGTGATCTGATAGGAGCATTAACATGACAGTCAGAAACTTAGATTCTGATCCCTAGTTTTAAGGGGAGCTCTAACAATAATTATCCCCAGAGTTCCAGCTGCAGGTAAGATGGAGAAGGCACGCTTCACACCTTCTCTCCCACTAAATATAATTACAAAATCTGGATAGAATGCAAGAACAACTATTTGAAGCCTCAAAAGAGTAAATAGCAGCAAGCAGATTGTGGAAGAACACCAGAGTTTGGAGTAGCATCAATCTAAATCCAAACATATCAATCATACATTAATGTAAATGATCTAAATATACTAATTTTTAAAAATGAATTGTCCCTAAGCTCATAAAGTTGTATACATTATATACATAGAGAGAGCTTTTTATATGTCAATGACGTCAATAAGGTGGCTTTTTTTTTTAAGAGATGGAGTCTCTCTGTCACCCAGGCTGGAGTGCAGAGGTGTGATCATGGCTCACTGCAGCCTCAAACTCCTGGGCTCAAGCTATCCTCCTGCCTCAGCCTCCCAAGTAGCTGGGATTATAGATGTCAGCCACTGCACCTGGAAAAATGAGTTTTTTTAAAAAAGAAATTGCCAGAATGCATTTTAAAAAATGACCCAACTGTATGCCATTTACAAGAAACACAGCTCAACATGATATATGTAGGTTAAAAGTAAAAGGATGAAAAATATACATCACAATAGGAGAGCAAACATATATCCCACAACAAGCATTATATCATTCGTGTATTTTTCCATCAAATATTTATTGAAAATATACTAGGTTCAAGACATGATGCCGAATGTTTTTACACACTAACTCATAATCTAAAGAGCCATATTTAAGAATGAATTACAGTAGTCAGGAGATCAGATGATGGTACCTAAATCAGAGTGGAATAGGTAGAAATAGTAAAAAAAAAAACAAAAACAAAAAACAAAAAACCAAAAAACCCAAAAAACCAATAAAACAAACGTACGACCCAACACTTGAGATAGATTTTGAAAAGTTCATCAAGATTTCTAGACAAAGTAGTTAAGTGGAAATAAAATGAAAAAAGCAAAATCAGTTGATTTACTGAGTTGTACACCCTTCTTTAAATAAGCATGTTTACTCTTTTCTCACTTTCCAGAGAGGGGTCCAGGCAGTGTTGCTCAAAGGGAAACTTTCCCAATGTCCGGAGCCCTTGATGTCCTGCAAACGAAGGAGGAGGATGTCCTCAAATTCCTTGCAGCAGAAACCCACTTAGGTGGCACCAACCTCGACTTCCAAATGGAACAGTACATCTACAAAGGAAAAGTGATGGCATCTACATCATAAATCTGAAGAGGACCTGGGAGAAGCTTCTGCTGGTAGCTCATGCCACTGTTGCCATGGAGAACCCTGCTGATGTCAATGTCATATTCTCCAAGAATACTGGCCAGCGAGCTATGCTGACATTTGCCTTTGTCACTGGAGCCAACTCTTACTGCTGGTGACTGCACTCCTGGAACCTTCCCTAAGCAGAACCAGGCAGCATTCCAGGAGCCGCGTCTTCTGGTTGTTACTGATCCCAGGGCTGACCTCCAGCCTCTCACAGAGGTGTCTTACGTTAACCTGCCTACAGTTGCCCTGTGCAACACAGATTCTCTCCTGCCTTATGTGGACATCGCCATCCCATGCAACAACAAGGGAGCTCCCTCAGTGAGTCTGATGTGGGTGCTGGCCTGGGAATTTCTGTGCATGTGTGGCAGCATCACCTGTAAACACCCATGGGAGGTCATGCCTGATCTTTACTACTATAGAGATCCTGAAGAGAGTGAAAAGGAAGAGCAGGCAGCCACTGAAAAAGCTGTGACCAAGGAGAAATTTCAGGGTGAGTGGACTGCTCCAGATCCTGAATGTACTGCTACTCAACCCGAGGTTGCAGACTGGTCTGAAGGCGTGCAGGTGCCCTCTGTGCCTATTCAACATTCTCTGCTCAAGACCGGAGCGCTCAGCCCGCCACGGAAGACTAGTCTGCAGCTTGCACTGCTCAGGCCACTGACTGAGCAGGAACAAGCACTGAGTGGTCTTAAGCTGTTCTTCCTCAGGCTCTTAAGGAAGATGAAAATAAGGTTGATAGAAAATAAACATCAGTTTCTAAAATATATATAAATATAAATAAGCTTGTTTAACAAAACTGGGGTATACAGTAATTGGTCCACCACTGTCACATGGAAAATAGTATTACAATTAGGAGAAAAGTTAACACAAGTTTAGGAATTCTCATTGATGGGGGATATTATGTGTACTTTCTATTCTGTTTTTTGTTAAATAGATACCCTTTTCTTTAATGTAGAGCTTTCATTTTTGTTTTTTACAATTTCTACCCCACCCATCCTGATCCAGGTACCACCATCTGCCCTCCTAATTCACTCTTAAATGTGCCTTTTAAGAGTGTGAGTTACTATCTAAAACTGTGAAGATCATAACATCATGCCTTAAACTTAGTAGATTTTCAATAAATATTTGATGAATAAATGTATAAGTGAATGACATGGTAATTGTTTGATGTGAGATACATCTTTGCTCTCCTACTGTGGTTTATAGATTCCAGAAATATTAAGTAGGATATGGCTACAGTCCCAGGAGAATAATAATAGGAAACTCTTTTAGAGCACTTACCATGTGTCAGAGACTGTTCTAAGTGCATCCCAAGTATTAACTGATTTAGTCTTATAAAAAAGGTACTATTACTAGCCCCATTTTTCAGATGGGGAAACTGAGGCACAAAGAGTTTTAATAACTTGCCTAAATTCAGCTTTCTTGAAGAACTAGTAGATGATAGAAATGAGATTCAAATTTGTGTAGTCTGGTTCCAAAGTTTCCGCTCTAAACTGCTACTGTGTTACATTCCAGTAGTTCTTTAAATTGACCATGCATCAGAATCACCTGGAAAGCTCATTAAAAAAAGATTACTGGGCCCCATCCACAGAGACTCTGATTCAGCAGGTGAAGTCTTAGAATTTGCCACTCTAACAAGTTCCCAGATGATGCTGATTCTTTTGGTCTAAGGCGCTGAAGTATATTTGAGAAGGCAACGAATTGTATCTGTGGACATTTCTTCTGTCTCATCCATTCTGGCTGAAGATAGAGGTTGCTGATTCTGACTGGACATTACTCAAACTTTGGATGCAAACTAAGATGTCAGTACCTAGAGAAGTTGAGTAAACTAAAGTATAATTTAGAAGTCTTTCTCCATACTAGTTAATCTCACAAAGTATTTTCTTCATTGTGATTATAATAAAGGCATGCCTAGATTCTGGTCCTTCCTTCCAAATGAAATGATACTATCAGTAGATGACCCACCCATCCAATTTTGCCTAAGCTATGTAACAACTAGAAAATGACAATATTCTGAAAAATGTTTCTTGCTGTTTAATTTTGTTCAAGATCAAAAATTTTGAAAATATAGGAAAGCACAATGAAATTAAGAAATATTTCTTATAATACCACCACTGAATGTTGATCGAGGTAGATTTTGATGTATCGCTTCTAGTCATTTTTCCATTCATATTTTTTGCAAAAAACAATTAAAAGTTGGACTAGTTATATTAAAAGATCTCAGCAAATAGTGTTTGAAGACTTATTAGAGATGAGGGTGAGCTGGTCCAAAGATACCGTGTGTTGGACTAAGACCCTTTACAAATTGTGTCATTCAGGATATGCCTGCACAAAGAGGTCTGTTTCCAGAAGACACTGATCTAACCCTCTTCAATGAAAGCACAAGCTGCCTTAATGTGACAATATGAATTTGCTCCTTGTTAAGGAGAAAAGAATTATATTGATTGTATTTACTTATGCTTTCAGCTATGAAGAATTTCTCCCATTCTCAGTGCTCAGATTATGTCACTAATCTGATCAAAAAGTTTAACAAGGAACATTAAATGGAAACATGTAGGTTCCTACTAAGATGTGTCTAATACCTGGGTTATTTTATTAATATAAGCACCTAAACTAGGGTCTTGCTTTACCTAATTTAGATCTCTATAGTAATTAACTTAATAGCCAAAATTCTATTTTGTGTGGTGATAAGTAGAAAGGACTGTACAAATTCTTCCGACAAGAACCCTGATCTTCAAAACTTTCTTCCTGTTCTTAATTGAAGAAAATTACTTTCTAGCTATCTAAACTTAGACAATCTCTCTTTCCCTCATCTGTAAAATGGGGCTGATAGTAGCACGCATGTTATAGAATTTGTTGAAGATGAAAAGAGTTAATACATGCAAAGCACCTAGCACAGTGCCTGGTATGTGGTAAACACTCAATAAGTAGTGAGTGATATTTATTATTAACAATAGAGATTACATAATGCAATTACTGACATGTTTTCATTATGTGATGACACAACATACTGAGACCTCATCTTTACAGAAAAATAAAAAAATTAGCTGGTATGGTGGCATGTACCTGTAGTCTCGGCTACTTGGGAGGCTAAGGCAAGAAGATTGATCGAGCCCAGGATTTTGAGGCTTCAGTGAGCTAGGATAGCACCACTGCACTCCAGCTTGGGTAACAGAGTGAGACCCTGTTTTAAAAAACATATATATTCAAAAAAATAAAAAATAACACAAAACAAAAAAAAATAAAAATTTTAAAAGAATACAGTATAGGCCGGGCGCGGTGGCTCACGCCTGTAATCCTAGCACTCTGGGAGGCCGAGGCGGGCGGATCGTCCTGAGCTCAGGAGTTCGAGACCAGCCTGAGCAAGAGTGAGACCCCGTCTCTACCAAAAATAGAAAGAAATTAATTGGACAGCTAAAAATATATATAGAAAAAAAAAATTAGCTGGGCATGGTGGCGCATGCCTGTAGTCCCAGCTACTCGGGAGGCTGAGACAGTAGGATTGCTCGAGCCCAGGAGTTTGAGGTTGCTGTGAGCTTGGCTGACGCCACGGCACTCGCCCCAGGCAAGAGAGTGAGACTCTGTCTCAAAAAAAAAAAAAAAAAAAATACAGTATAACAACTATTTACATAGCGTTTACATTGTATTAGTTATTATAAATAATCTAGAGATGATTACAAGTATATGGGAGGAAGTACATAGGTTATACACAAATACTATGCCATTTTATATAAGGTATTTGAGCAATCCACAGATTTTGGCATCCATGGGGGGCCTGGAACCAATCCCCCATGGATACAGAGGGACAACTGTGTATACATACACATACACACACAAATACACACACGCATATACCCATTATACATGATATATATTTATGCATGCATATAAGATACTCAGAAATGGTTTATGCTTCTTGTTCACTCGTTACTCTTGTAACATCCTAGAATAGCAGGGATTTTAAGAAACATAATAAAAGAAAAATTTAAATAATATCAGTTTTTTAAGTATCATCCTTTCAGAGATTTGAGTTTAATCTCACTGGTACCTCAATTAAACAAATTATGATTACCATAGTAGTACTAGTAATAGTAGCAGCATTGACTACGATCTTGTGATGTTCCAGGTACTGTTCTATGCACTTTGGATGTGCATAGAATTCCTCACAACAACTCTATAAAGTATATATTATTTTTATCCATTTTAAGTTGAGGAAACTGAGGCACACAGAGGTTGGGGAACATCTCTCTCTCACTCACCTTCTCTCTCTTTTAAGTGAAGTGTGGACGATAACTGTGTTCTTCGCTCATCAGGGTGAGTACCATTTCTATCATCAAAGTTTTGGTGACTTTAGCCTGAACCTTGCCAAGATGAATTCTTTGGTTACTCTGACTGAACACAGCACTTAAAACGCCTGCCTTATTCTATCTCAGACTCTTTAATGAGGACTGAGAGACGAACATATGTAAAATGTGGTAACATTTTATCAAGAAAATATCACATACATTTATGATTCTAATACATTCTATGATTCTAAAATAAGGTAAAGTCTTTAAAATCTCAATACAGACAATATTACTATTTACCTAGTTGGTCATTTCTACAAGAAAAATCCGTTTTCTCTTTGGATTTCATACATTTTAGGAAAGTTATTTCCCTTTTCAAAGAAGTCTAAAGGAATTTCCAATTGAGGGAAAATTGCAGCAGAGACTCCTAATAGAGAACACGGAGACAACGGAGATAATAAGGAACAACTGAAGAAAGAGAAAGATGACAAAAGAAACAAGGAACGATAACTCCCACTAATGGGCAATAGGAAGACAAATTAAAACTGGCCAAACTATTTCACAGACCTCTACTGTAAATAAGGTCAGAGTTGGCTCAGAACAGGCATAATTCTGAAAATTATAAAACATGGGAATAGTGATATTGTGTCCTTTATGGAAGATTTTCAAAACATTTTACCCCAAGAGAGCAAATTGACAACCGCTTACTCATCACTCAGTAGAGCAAACCTCTTGCCTAGAGGCTTTACCATAAATGGTACAAAAGCACAGGAAGACGTCTGTCCTTTGATTTTGGACTTACACCCTCTCTCCCGAAGAAAACTGGGCTTATTAGACATGTAGCATTGCTACTTTTGCAGAACACAAGCAGGAAAATGGTGAACTATATGAGGAGAGGCCAATGTGACTTGCTCGTGGAAGGCCTTTTCTCAGTTCTGAATTGTAAACCAGAACACTGCTTAGAGGAGCATGAAGGTTACAAAGCAATCAATCTTTTTCCTCTCCAAATACACTGATTTATAAAGAGGATAATTTTATTGGGCAGATAGCAATGTGGACCACAGTGGGAAGAGAAGCAGAGCAGGGTAGGAAGGGAAGGGCTGGGACCATTTTATTTATTTATTCATTTATTTATTTTTGTGGATTTTGGTTTTAAGTCTTTACTATCAGAGATGTGGACCAGTTCTCAGTCTGGCAACTTAATTAAAACTTTTTGATGCCAGAAAAGGGTGGGAAAGGAAGGGTGGGAAAGGAAGAAAATGCCCTTTTTTTTTTAAATTAAAAATAGAAATGTCAGCAAAAGGTATGGTTTGTTTTCTTTGTTCTTTTTATCAGCAGAGCCAGTGTGCTGCTATTGTTTGCTGGCCTAACAAAAATGAAATCAAGGCTTTCACTGAAAAGTCTCCCATTCTTTTGCCAAGTGCTGAATCGACAGCCCAGCTTCTGCAACAGCTTGCTTTAATGACCCTAGACAGTTTCTGTTCCAGTCATATACTGGGTCACAAGGAGGATAGAGGCATAACAGAAAGCAGGATGGGTCAGAAACTAAATTAGTGCTTTAAAAAGGCTATTTGGGCTGCTATCAAATCAGTTCCTTAGAGAGGCAAACCGGAATTATTTATTAGCTTCCTACTACATGTATATTGCTGTTAATTGCATGCGTTATGATAAAAATTAATGTTTTACAAAATCTCTTCCCTTTTCATTCAATAAAGTGCACTCAACTATTCTCAACAAATCATTTTGCAATCTTCATGATTTCTCCAGGAGTTTTGATTTGTTGATTCTTAAAATTGTGGTGACCCTATCTGACTAGTGCAGTCAGGGTTTTGAAACAAAACTCAATAAGCAGCCTTCAGTCCAGAGGCTTGTTAGGGTCTGGGGTGCTACATGGTTCACTCAGGCCCCTCAAGAGGCAGAACTGAAGTTTAGCCTTCACGGTCTGACTCGCTCCACACTTGAGTCAGACCCCAGCACTGTGAGTTAACAGTGGTGACCTGTAATGATGATTGTAATAGTCCAAGCTGGCCAGTGGTGAACCAAGCAGAGGGAGTCAGGCTTTCTTTTGGGACATTCGAATTACCACTCCCACCCGTCTGGTTTGTGGCACCGGATTCGCCATCTTCCAGGAAACCTGCAGTGGGAGAGATGTTCAAGAGCATATCACCGAGCAACAGCAACAAGGAATGGAATGGTTGGCTGCCTTCCTCAATGAAAACCACTCTAATACAATGAAAGTGTGTAACTGAAGTGCCACTGGCGTAAGCAGACTCTTAATAACAACATTAATCAGCGTGTTTTTGTAAGAAATTTTGGCTGAGTGATGGACTGACTATTTAGAAGGCTTCTTTAACTCTATTGATGGCTGAATGCATTTGGTCATTTTCTGTTCAAAAGTTCCCCTGAGTGAGGTCAGTAATGGTGATAAAATTGAAGCAAAAAGAAAAAAATTCAAGCTGGAGAGAAAAAAAAGAGAGATCACTTAAAGATTTTTTGAGATAAAATCAGCAATTCTTGCCCAACTTTGTATAGGTCATCACCACTGTTAATTGTCCATATAGTCACATATCCCTCTGCATCTGCTTCCTTCTTAAAATATCGGGAGACCATTCCCAGTGTTTAGCTAGATTTCTCCCTTTTCCGAAGACATCTTTTACCAAATGGAAGAGGAGGTGAATGAGTTAAGAGGTGAAGCTAAAGAAAGGAAAGAGCCAACGGCTTCCAGGCCCTGATTTCCTAATCTACCTGATTTCATGTAGACTTGGACTTTGTGCTCAAGACAACTGATAATGTAATAAATTAACTCAAACACTAAGAAAAAGGAAAAATTATGAAAATCCCCTCTTTAATCCACTAATTTCAACCCTGAGCAGTTTAATTTCAGTTGAGTTTAGATTATTTTGCAGTTTTACTTCCCCCTTGTCATTTATTTGATTTCACTAGAAATAGACTATTTATTTTCCATTTCTTTTATTCCTAATTTAGGCTACAGATGGGCTGGAAATGAGGAAGACTGAAGATGTGGGTAAGTCATATTTTCTGTTATTTAATATTATGTGCTTACAGACATGATATTTTTGAGGAGGCAATTTATCTATAGGCTAGATTTTCATGAAAAGATAATATAGTATTATAAAATGGACGTTAATAAGAATGAAACACAGGCCTTCCATGTTATTCTGAGAAAATGCATTATAACAAAGTGTGAAAGAGTTGCACAGTTTGTCTTTCCTTCATTTAAAAATCTCTAATATAAATTTTCGGTAGAATGATAATCAGAAGTTACTCCTAGATGATCAACTAAAGAGGAAATCATGGTTAGTAGAGCTTGTATATTAAATGAAATGTAGTGATTTAGAGCATGGACTTTCAAATCCAAGAGACTTGGTTTGAATGCTGCTACTCCTTTCTAGGGATATGACATTGGGAAAGTTAACTAATCTCTCTATAGTCTTGGGTTCCTTATCCGTAAAATGGATGTAAAAACAGTGTCTTCCTGTGTGTTATGAAAAATTAAAGGAGATAATGCATTAAAGTTCTTAGCACAGTGCCTGGCAGAAAGTAATTGCTCAATAAATGATAGACATGACATAAGATGATATATGACATATGATATTTCTTTAAAAATTGTTCCAAAATTAACTAGAACTTTAGATTAACTAGAATATCTTTTCCTTGGTTATATGAGATAGTATAGAAAATCTTAATAACAAACGAATTTTTCTTGGAAGGTGCTCAATGATAAGAATTTTTCAAATTTCATTTGTTGCAGAGCTAAGGCATCATGAAGCCATTGTCTATTTGAATTTCTCACTTTATGTCAAGGACTTTTTTTGCCAAACCTGGGCTTATTCATGCTTTAGAACCAATTTGGTTGCTGAGAGAGATTTAAATTCAGAAATACAAACTATTTCATTTTGACATTTGTAGACAATCTTAAATTATATGTTTAACATACATACAGAAATATCTTATGGCAAATCTAGTTTTCTAATAGTTACATATTGCTAGGGTCTGAGTGTTTGTGTGCCCCCAAAATTTTATGTTGAAATCCTAACCCCTAAGGTGACGGTATTAAGAGATGGGGCCATTGGGTGGATTTGTGCCCTTATGAGACAGGCATGAGAGAGATCCCTCACCCCTTCCAGGATGTGAGGACACAGCTAGAAGGCACCATCTATGAACCAGAAAGGGCTCTCACTAGACACCAAATCTGTCAGCACCTTGATCTTGGTTTGCCAGCCTCCAGAACTGGAAGAAATAAATTCTGTTGTTTATAAGTTGTAAATTTACAGTGTTTTGTTATAGCAGCCCAAGTGGACTAAGACATATTTTTCCAGTAGCCAATATTTATACAGACACATAGGTTAAAGAAATCCATATTAAAGAAAATACATGTCTTCTAAGATTATACAGAAAAAAATAAGAAGGCTATTAAATTTAGTGATCTGGTATATTTTTAAAGAGTTCCTTAATCCAAGGTATTCATATGATTTTTGAATCATGCCTATCTTCAACTACCATTTTCAACATGAAGCATCCTGTTTTGCGAATATGTATTAACAGATTTTTTTTTAAATCTCCCCAATTTCTAGCTGTATTTAGATCATTAGAGGTCCTCAATTCTACACTCAAAAAATAAAGGAACTCAACAAAGTTCTGAATTTTTCCCCATGATTATTTTGATATATTTTATAAAATATTAACTAGCAAATCCTTGCTTTGCTGATACCCTAAGCACTTACTTAAACTGCCTACCATGTAATATAGTACTGCCCCAAATGTTGCATTATCTGCTTCTAGAATTACAGAGACGGGAATAAAAGGTATATAAAGAAGAGAGAAAGTTAACATTTATGGAGAAATGAGTGGTGCTTACTAAATGAGCCATAAAAGTTATTTTCCTTCTGCCCTTCATTCATGGTTTTTAAAATTTAGAAAGTATTAATTTACTCCTTATTATGGAAGATGAGGACTTAGCACATTTAGACTATCTCCCTCTCCCTTATCCCATTTTTGAAAGTTTATGAGTTTTATTCTTCTATTATGTACATTTGTAATGTTAAATAATATTGGTTCAATATTAGATGGCATATCTTGATTTTTATTTAATCCTCAAAACAACTGTAGTTAATATGTATTATTATCTTCATCTCATTGATAAGGAAATTGAGGCTCGAAGGTTAAGTAGCTAATAAGGTAGAACTGGGATTTGGACATTTGCAAGGCAGAGCAAAGATAACAGAAAAAAAATATGTCCCCAAGTGAATACATGAACAAAAGGTAGCTATAAATAAGAAAAAGTATACCTTAATCTCTTTAACTAAACCTTTGTTTCTTTCTAGTATAGCACACTGTTTTCAACTTTCAAAGTTTGTCTGATAGGCAGATCAGTAATAGACCCAAAGTAACTATTTTTTGAAATTGGGTAGCTGCAATGACTAGTATAATATATGAGTTATTTTTATATTAGTAAGATTTTTTTCAAAATGCATTTATGAATAGATGCCTTTTATTTTGGTTTACATTGATTTACTATTTATTTTTTTGTAAAATCCACAGCATGGATTTGAGAACCAATAATTTTACAAGCTAATTAGGTGAGCTTGACATACTACTTTCTTTATTTTCCTTTATGCTAAGTAGGTGGATGCCACCTCATCTGCTGCTGCTCACAAGAAGAAAAAAAAGATAGTCACCCTTTTCGTGGCAAAGTTAAGTTTTACATGGAAATACTCATATCATCTTTATATGCCCAAAGCCAGCAAGAATTTAATTCTGTAATGATGTTTTATGTTCTCAGATAAACATAATATAAATGTTTTTATTCCTTTCCTTCTATGTAGTTGCAATGAACTTTGACAAAATAAATGGAAAGCAAAAGTTTCTGTTGCACCTAATTAACTCACCTTGATTTAGGAGTGAATGGGCCATTGGCATTCTAAGAACTTCATGGTCAAGTTTTGGTTCATCATTTCTCAAATATTACATTGTGACAGACAAAACTGCATGAGTCAAGGTCTTTTTTGTTTTGTTAACATTTATGTATGAATTTAGCCAGTCAGCTCTGTGTTCTCTTAGAAGAAATAAAAAAATAATGACACCTTTTTGCATGAACTATTTTACAATTTTTCATAAGAGTATTCAGATATGGTTTTCAAGAGTAAGTACTTGAACTTCTCCCATTTTGCTAATAATACAGTCTAAATTTCTGTTTCCCTCGTCATGGTTAATTTGTTTTTACAGAAAACAGAAAACTCAAGCATAAGCATTATACAAATAATATAAAAGAGACCCTGATATTAACTATAAGGAGGAACTTAAGTTATCGAGTGCTCATAACCACATGCTCTATGTAAGTTATTTTACTTAAATCCCACAAATGTCTCTCAAAATAGGTATTAATATTCCAAGTACACATATGAGGAAACCAAGGCTCAAAGAGGGTAAGAAACTTGCCTGTGATTTTTTTTAACTCTACTATATTTCCTTCAACTGCTGATGACTAAAAATGTTTGAATATAATAATTTCATAGAGATTCTAAATCTCATTCACTTCAAAACCTTTTGTGGAAAAAAATATGTAAGGCTGTAGATTTTTCTCAAATCTGGTAATACTAGAAGTATTTGAATTAACAAGTAAGAACATCTGAATTAGAAAATCCTTAGCAATGTATACATTACAAAAGAGCAGATGGAGTTAATTTTAGTAAGAGAAAGAACACAGCCCTTTTCCTTAAGCAGTTAAAATTTCAGTAATGGTTTAACATTGTTAGACCACAGAACAGGTATTTTATTTTGCCTCTTGATTCATCTTTGAAAATATGATCAGATCTAGATAATTTACTGTAATTAAATGAAAGCATGTTTTTGTTAATATAAAACATTATAAATTTGTTTAAACATGAACATCACTGTACGATTTTAAATAGATGTTTTCACTCACATTAATAATAAAACCAGAGTTCCTAGGGTAGGATTAAGTGGGCAGGCGAAGCCAGGCTATGATTTACAAAACAAAATTGTGTAAACTATATATGCAAATATGTATGTGTATATATGTCAAGAAATCATGAAATAATTGGTCATATTTTTTCAAAAATTTCAAGTCTTTACAATTATTACTATAAAGGAACACAAAAAATTAAATATATCTGGCTATATATATAGAGAAAAACTACTAAAGACAAAGAACCACCATGGAACAAATTAAAATAAATCCTAGTAGAAGAGATTCTGTGGGAGCTTCAAGCTCACCAATTCAACTAAAGTGTTTTCTGACACTGTGTGTCTGCACAAGACTTTCAAATAGGCGTGCTGTCCAACAGAAATATAAGGTGAGCCATATGTTTTATTTTACATTTACTAGTAGCTACATTTTTTTAAAAGAAACAAGTGAAATTAATTTTAATAATGTGTTGTATTTAACCAAATATGTATCCGTAATATTATCATTTCAACAATTCATGAAGATTCGTTGCTTGGCCAAACTTTAGTCAGGCTTTTAAAGCTTCCCCTAGGCCCATCTGTGCACTTCCTTGTAAGATCCAGTTTTAGCAAAAGAACCCTGCCAAGTTAGTTTAGCCAAAACCCCTCATCTTCCTTATCTGATCAGGATCCTGATCTTTCACCTTTCCCCAGGGGATGTCTGATCACTGCTGTCCTGTATTCAACAAGAATCCTGTTATGTAGGTTTAGCCAGAATCCCCCTCACTGCTGATGTTTCCTCTTAGTAATTTTCCATCCACTGACTACCCGCCCCCCCGAACTGCTCCTCAGCTATAAATTCCCCTTGTCTATGCAATATTCGGAGTTGAGCCCAATCTCTCTTCCTCATTGCATGACCCTGTAGCAGTGGTCCCTGTCCTGTACCTTTAGCAGTCCCCAGCCCCTAGGCTGTGGACCAGTACCATCCCTGGCCTGACAGGGACTGGGCTGCTGAGCTCTGCCGCACAACCCCCATCCCCCGCCCCCAGTTCCTGGAAAAGTTGAGTTCTATGAAACTTAGGAAACGGGGCGTGCAGGGAGTACAGCATGGGGGTGGGGTGAGGGACACAGCAGGAGCCAGGAAAGCTTCATCAGTATTTACAGCTGCTCCCCATCACTGGCATCATTGCCTGAGCTCCATACCACTCCCCCCGCCCCGCCGCCCCCTGTGGAAAAACTGTCTTCCATGAAACCAGTCCTTGGTGCCAAAAAGGTTGGGGCCACTGCTGTACCTATTGCAATGGTCCTGAATAAAGTCTTCATTACCAAGCTTTAACAAGTATCATTAAATAATTTTTCTTTAACAGATATAATGAATATAAACAATGTTAATGCAATATTTTACACTTTTTTATATTAAATGTTCAGTAGCCACACAAGGCTAGTGGCTACTGTATTGAAAATATAGTCCAAATATTGTTGAGTGGTAGTGAGTCCTTAGGGATTTATTTTGGATCTGGGCATTGACATAATTAGGAAGGTCAATTTAGCAGCAATAGAAGTTCGATAAACAGATGTTTGACTGTTTTGTGGGCTTTCTAAAGTCTTAGACCTCTCTTGCCTGCATGCTAAGTTAGGACAATGATAAAAGCTATTGGTGTCTATAAGGCTGTGAAATGTATTTTTTAAAAAGCTGTGAAATATAGTAAGAATATATCACATAATTGCATTGTAAATGTGATACATTTGCACTATGAAAAAGCCGGAAAGGCTAGTGCAAACTTGGATTTTGAATAAAAAGATAAATCCAGAAAGAGGTTTGAAGGTCCTGCCTTGAATTTGTCACTCTTTCAAAAAGGAGCTTGGGTCAGGGGTGGAGGGGACCAAGCTGATTTAATACAAGAATAGGGAAAATCCTACTCCCTCTGACTGTTGTGTTTAAGTTTTCTAGTGTTTTAAGAGAGACACTGACAAACTTGTACAGATCCAATTAAAAGCAACCAGGGGAATTATGAAAAGGTTTGTAACCACTTCTTATGAACAACTATTGAAAGCACTAGGAATATGAATGGCTTCTTAAGATAAGAATCTGTGGCTGGGGTAGAGAGAAAAGCAGGAGAGAGGGTGTGGGATAGGATGATTAGCTGTATTGGTAAATACTTAAAGGCATGTCTAATACAAGAGGAAAAGGGCAACAAACAAAGACAAAAAAAGCACTCATAGAAGAAAGCACAAGTTGGCTGAATAGAAGGCAAGTGGTTTATAAAAATGCAACAGAAAAAGATGTCTTGAGAGGCAGAGAATTTTCCACTACTGAAGGTGGGGGCAGTTCGTGATGCATAAGATTCCTCTTAAGTCTGAGAATCAATTTTATCAGTCCCAAATATTAAACAGAGAGGCAGTGTGGAGGTTCAATAGTTCACTGGATTGATGTTACAAGTATCTGTGACTAAATCTTCGCCCAACCTTTGGGAGTTAGGTCACTTGAGCAAGTCTCTTGGATTCTCTGGGTCTGCTTCTTCTGTAACATTGAAATAATACACCCCACATCTACATCTGGGATTACTGGAAGGCTTTGTAACCTACAAAATGCCACATATACACAGGTTTCTGTTTCCATGGGAAAAGCCAAGGAGGCCCCTTAACTCAGCCCTCTTGTTTTCTTTTTTCTTCTCCTCCCTTCCTACTCTATTTCAGGTCCTGTCTTCCCACACCCAGCTATTCCTGGTTCCTCCCTTTACATGCACCTGATCTCACTGCTGCAGTACAGGAAAGTCTACTCTAAGGATAAACACCAATAGTCTTTTTCTGCCCTAAGGTAGGGCAAAGGGTCAACAGAGTCAAGCAAATTTGTAAAAACCATTTTCTACATTGTTTCATCCTGCAATCACCATCTAGAAAACAAGCCAACCGCTAAAGGAGACCCCAAGAAATCACAATTTTAGGATTGCCAGGCAGAGTGAATATTAAACTCCTTACCAGAGACCTTTAACTCTCATAAAAATGTATCCGTGCAAGTCACCCCACACTATCTTGCAAAGTTTACAGCAGAATCACTAATTTTTAAACTGTGGTCTTTACATTCAGGTCTGGGAGTGAACACCGACCTTCCTTAATTAAATCACTGCCCACAGAAAACACATAATTCCTACCTAAACTCTTGTTTAGTCCCAATATCCCCTCTTTTCACTACCCTGACTCCTCTCCCCCAGCTCCCAGGGGGAGATGGTATCCAGAGGGCACAGATTCTGTAGTCAAATTGCCTGGGTTCAAACACCAAATCCACTACTGTGGGGCTGGGCCACAATTTGTCCGCAAAACGAGGATAATTCCTATCACAGAGAGTTTAAGACTGAGTAAGTAACTTTCGGTAAACCTCTAGACACCTGATCAGCAGACAATAAATGGGAGCCATCAGTATCATCTTTCCAGCACTCTAATCAGCAAAGGCCCTTAGCATCTTAGGCTTTGGTCTCAGAGACTCCCCGCCCCAGACCACCCATAATTTAAACCCAGCTCAGATGTCTTTCTGGGAGTTTCAGCAGCAAGTGAACCTGCTGATTCCCAATCTAGCCAAACCAGTTAATAGACTGAGGCTCCAGAATGCCTCGCGTATGCTCACAGATGAAGTCAAAGGCTAAAGTGGGTGATGCTTTACAACAGGATTTCCGGCGAATTAAGAGCACAGATCACAAGCAGCTCCCCAACGCTTCGCAGAACACCAACCGAGGGGCGTGGCCCTTCCCGCGCGCGCGCCCAGGGGCGTGTCCTCAGCACGAGCGGAGGGGCGGGCACCCTCACGCGCTGCGTGGACTCTGGATCCCACGGCCGGCCTTTCCATCTGCGCATGTGTAACAGCTGGGCGGTGGAACGCAGAATTACGGGGAAAGGGAACGAATAGGACGGGGAGGGCGGGGCAGAAGGCGTAAGAATTGAAATCAGCTGACTGGGTCTCGTGACAACCTGGGCGGCGGCGACGCAGGCGTATTGGAGCGCGGTCGCTCAAAGCCTGAGCGAAGATGGCGGCCTCCAGAGTGAGCCTCTGAGAGGCAGAGGGAGGAGGCGGAGGGGGCGGGGAGGCAGCACCGCGGCAGCACCAGGAACCCGCGGCAGCGGAGCTACAGGGCCCCGGCCGGGGAAAGGGGAAGTGGTGAGGGTGAGGAGGCCGGAGGGCACCTCATCCCACTGTGGACGCTGAGCCGGCGGCGGGAGGAGCTAGGGCTGGAGCTTCTCCAGTCCCCCGCGAAGGTAAAGCCGACTCCAAGCCCTGGACTTTGGGGCTCTACCTTACCCTCTCCCCATGCTGCAGGGACTTGAGGGGCTCAGGCTACGGAAAAGGAGGGGTGATGTTTTGGATGCCACAGCCTGCAGCTGCTAAGGGAAGCAGATTACCCTTCCCCCATGCCGCTGGTCTGGTTCCTTCCGTTGGACCCCCCCACCCAAACTCTGAGTGACATTCGCCCAGGGCGTTGCTCGGTTGAGCCCCACCCCTCTTTTTTACCAGGCCTTCTTTTTTTCTACCCACTGTGCTTTCCCACTTCCTTTAGCACACATCCTTATTCCACACACCCCTCATTCCCCTGTGGGCTCCGCCCTCGGGATTCCCTTCCAGCCTCCTAATCCGAGCACCCTTCCTGTTGGATGCCGGCAACTCTTGTTTCCTTGGGTCAGCGACCTTCCTTCCCTGCACGTCTTGCATTGACTCTAACTTTCTTTGCTTAGCTTTGTTCGTTTTGTTAGGAAATGAGGAGCGCCCGTTGTCTCTTTAGTCCTTTTTCCACAATCAAGTTTTCCCCTAAGGTTTTTCCTTTCTGCAAGGTAGTTTCTTCACAGTGGTCTTTCCTCGGGCTGCTGCAGTTTTACCTCTGAATGTGGCCTTTGGAGTGGGTGAAGTAAGACTTAGAAGCTCAGTGAAGTAAGTGGCTGGCTGTTAATCGCGTATTTGAGACTTAACTACACTTAAGAAGAGTGCCTTCCCTTAAGTTGTCACCTTACTGTAGGTTGTTCGGTTGACCACTCTTGTCTTTTGATTATTTCTTTTATCAACTGCTTAGGGGGGAAAAAAGTAAGAATTTCCCCCTAATGTGGTGGTGGTCTCTCAAAATAATTATTTCTCGCTTCCCCCCCTTCTCTGCTTTCCACCCCCCCCCCCCATTCCTGATTCCCCTCGGAAAGGAGGGTCTATACGTGATGCTTTCGCGTCCTCTGTGAAGGGCTTTACACTCGAGACTTATTTCGAGCCTTTTGTAAGAAAAGTAAAATTTCAGGATAGTTCTTCAGGACCTGCCCCTAGTGATTGTCTTTCTTACTGTATTATCTTTCTCAGTTTATGGACTTTATAGATATCTAGGTTTGAAAGTACTGTCTGCAAGATTTGGGGAAATTACAGTGGTTTTGTAGTTTATTACTAGTACTCTGTGAGTCTATGGGAGTATGAAACAGGACTTGCCTTAAAAACAGAAAGGAAATTTATAGAAACTACTTGTCAGAAATTCGGTATCCTAAAAAGACTTGATGTTACAATTCCTTGGTTTCTGGAAAGTGCTTTATTGTTTGGCTTAATTTAGCATATCGCATAAAATCTTGTTAACATTTTAAATGTAGCGTGAAACGGTGTTTAAGTGGCTATATCTCAAACTTGGTTTGCGCTATTAATATCACAATGCATTCAGGGAACATAAGTCCTTGTGTAGGAAATACTACATTATACTCCTTAATTGAAAACAGGAAGTAGAATATATTAAGGGAGGAAAAGAGGAGTCAGTGGGTTGGTTATTAAGAAGTAGGAATGTAAAGAACCTTAAGGCTGCAGTCCAGTTCGTGGAAATTATCAGCATTTGTATTCTGCTGAGAGGCAATGGTGTTTCTCTTTCTCTAAAGTGGTGGTAATAAAGTCTAAAATATATGAACATCATACAATGTTAACAAGCTTAGTTGCAAACAAATAAAATACTTAAGCTAAAATAAGTCATATATGAGTGTCATCAGTGAAAAACAGTTATGAAATCATGGAAAGCATGAGTTATTTGTAAGAATTTAACTTTATCCACAAATAAATAGAAGCTGGTTGCCTGGGTGGGCTGTAACAATACTGACTATTAAATTTGTAAAAAGATTAATAGTGGAGTCTGGTACTCAGTAGACACTAAGAGTTGAAATAAAAAGGTGTATTTTAACTAATTTGGCCCCATTCCTCAACCAGTTCTATTTACATAGGTGAATTTGAAGTGTCTGTTACACATACCTTTTCCCTGCTTCTCTGATTGAGATACTTAAACTCAGAAAAATAGAAACAAGGCTGTGCAGATAAACTGCACTACAAATTTGATTGTTACAGATAGATTTTGGCTTAAATGTTCTCCGTAATGTTTGGCAGTGGTTAAAGGGGAGTTGTTCTGAAAGAGATCCTTTGAGTCAGTGTTTCTCAACATTATGAGACCCAACAAAGGCTCCCCTTTTATACCAAATAATTTGTAACGCCTTCTTTGCTGTCCTGAAATAGTTTATATATAGTATAATCACCTTCTTGCTTTGGCCTTGGACAAAAATAAGCTTTGCTCTCACCTTTACAACAAAAAAGAACTAGACTAACTTCAAATTCATGACTTTTTTGAAACCTACTGAAGAGCTGAGGCCACAGACCAAACCACTGTCCAAAAAATCGAGAGAAAGTTCTTGCAGAGAGAGAGAGAGAAGACATGAATTCAGTTCATCTTCATCAGACATAACTGGACTAGTAGAATTCAGCTACAATAGCTGACAAATTGATGGAGGCCGAGTGCACTATGGTGCAAGCCCTTTATCCACAAACCTCAGTGTCTGTTCCTAGAAAAGATTGGAAAGAACCCTGGGGAGTATCTGTTGTGCAGACCTAGAGAACGGGAACAGCAGCAGAGCTTTCACTAGGGTCAAGAAACTGATTCTTTCCCTGTCTTTTCTGTGGAACAAAAGCTTTGGTTTTAATGTGAGAGGGAATCTCTGCTGCCCTATTGGTGAACATTCATTGGGCTGGGGGTGGACAAAGAAGAGGCAAAGAATCTTTTGCCTGGAGGTGGGTCCCTTATTCCAAAACTACAGCCAGGGGAGGGTCAGGAGAGCTGAGAAGGCCACACTCCCAAGATCCAATGACATAGTACAAGACTTAGACTGAACTTTAATCAGAACAGGAGACTGTATCCCCTTACTGCTTGCCACCAAGCTAAGAAGCTTCAAATAACAGATAATCCCAGAATTCTACTAGGAAAGGAATAAGATTATGCAAAGCACAGCACAAAAAATCAGACTGACATTGCTCTGGTAACCATCTCCCACTGTAGACACAAACTCTTGTGTACGTGTATGAAGCCTGTGGTACACTGAGGATAACCATAGCAACAACAGATCATAAAACAGCCCAGTCCTAACTAGATTAGCACAAACCTGCACTAAAGACCTCAAACAAAAGGCATGCCCATTTCCAATCAGAAAAATTATTCACCTCAGTCTCTGCTGTCCTACACAATATGTCCAGCTTTTGACAAAAAGTTGAGGCCTATGAAAAAGAAAAACAATTCCCAAGAGAAAGCAATTATTATGATACATTTTTTTTAAAAGACAGCTTAAAAACAAGAGCACTGTTTTGTACATGTTAAATGCTATAATAATTATGACATCTTGCCTTGAAAATGTTTGCTGGTGGCAAGGAGCGTTGGAAGGAATTGCAGCTTGTGAGTAGCGAAAGGGGTTATGAAATGGAATGGAAAATTGTAACAACATGTATGTGAATGTGTATGGTTTATTGACCACTTAAGGTGGGAGGGGGCAGGGTTGTATTTTGTGAATTCCTGTGTGGCTCAGTTTAGTGGAGTACAGTTTTCTACATTCACCTACCTAGTATGTGTTGGGGATGAAATCACACATAAACAAATGTGGAATTTGTATCATATCCAAATTGTTCAGTAATATATCAATCCTGTTGGAATAAGCTCACATTATCAGAAGAGCATCATAGAAGAACTGACTATGCCTTTTAATATGTAAATACTTAAGTGTGATTATACGAAAATACGCAGTGAAGTTATCAGAGGCTTGTTACTTTTGCATAGAACCACTTTGTTTTTGACAGAAATGTTGATGGATACAGGTTTGTCATACTGGTGACTCAAATACCACAAGTGGGATTGTCATTAGCCTTGTTTTCTGAAATGAACAAGATAAAGTGTAATCTCTTAATTTGCATTAGTGTTCCATTTCTGGAAAATCTGTGTATATTAAACCCTACAAAATGTGCTTCGACTTATACATAAAGTTGAATTAGATTCTGGGATTACTTCATTACAAATAGACTTTTAATCTATGTGAATTATCACTTGGACATTTGAAAGTCATATGTTGAGGTTGGCTCTTCAATCGGTGGGACTTTCGTGTACCTCGAGGGGTATCTATCCCCATCCACTAAATGCTAGTAATGCTCCCAATCATAGTACCTCAGATGGGGTGACATCCCACCCTAACCATCACTATAGTTCAAAATTTTCATCAGTGGTTTTTAACACATTTTTCTGCTTTAGCAGTGTTCACATGCTCAGTATATGCCGATCCATAACATCTCTTGTTATAGGAAGTCATTTTTAATTGTGGAAATCCCTTTGAGAGTCATTGATTTAGGACAGTGGTCCCCAACCTTTTTCACACCAGGGACTGGTGCCAAAGACAATTTTTCCACTGACAGGTGGGGTGGGGGAATGGAGGCAGAGATCGGGCAGTGATGTGAACGATGGGGAGGGGAGCAGGGCTGTAAGTACAGATGAAGCTTTCCTTGGTCACCCCCACTCACTTCCTGCTGTGCACTGCTCCACTTCCTAAGCTTCATGGAAGACAGTTTTTCCATGGGGGAGGAGAGGGGCTGCAGAGCTCTGTGGCCTCTGCCCAACAGGCCAGGGACTGGGGGTTGGGGACCACAGATTTAGGGGATATCTTTGTAGCAAGTATCTTAAGCCAACATGGTTATGATCATCTTTACTAGTTTAAGATACAGTTGCCATGCAAAGGTACATTTAGTTGTGGTTTGGTCAATAAAAATAAACATTTAGGCTGGACGCGGTGGCTCACACCTGTAATCCTAGCACTCTGGGAGGCCGAGGCGGGTGGATTGTTTGCGCTCAGGAGTTCGAGACCAGCCTGAGCAAGAGCGAGACCCTGTCTCTACTGAAAATAGAAAGAAATTAGCTGGACAACTAAAAATATAGAAAAAATCAGCCGGGCATGGTGGCGCATGCCTGTAGTTCCAGCTACTCAGGAGGCTGAGGCAGAAAGATCACTTGAGCCCAGGAGTCTGAGGTTGCTGTGAGCTAGGCTGACGCCACGGCACTCACTCTAGCCTGGGCAAAAGAGTGAGACTCTATCTCAAAAAAAAAAAAAGAGATAGTTCAGAAAGAATTAAATGAGGAAGAAACCTATGTTACTGCTATTTTGTATTGGGTGAAAGGGAAATTGTAGCAACTTAAAATCCTTGTCTTCTGATAGTATAAAGAGAACAGTGTTTGAATATTAAGATGCTTAGTGTAAAACTTTCTTCTATTTGTGTTTGCTGTAGGCTTGGGAAATTCAGTCCCCCATTATACATTTACTATAATGATAGGAAAAACAAAAAGTTAAAACAGAGCTGCTGGAAATCTCTTTACCATAATAGACCAAGATTATTAAATGCCTGTTTGTAAGCTGAAGAAGGACTTATTGAACTAGTATACTTTCTTCTTGCATAAACCAAATTATGCTTCAAAGATAAAATGAAGTAGAAATTAGGTCTAGAAAGTTACAATAATCTGTACAAACTATATAAAAATACGTAAATGATCAATACCAGTGATTTCAAAGAATTGCTTCTGTTGTTGAATAGGGAAGGTTAACCGCTGTGTTGTGTATGTTCTCTTCCTCCTCCCATTAAGTGCTTCTTCAGATTTAGGGGTTGCTTTTGAATTTCTCTTGCCCTTTTATTTCATGAATATATATCCAGTTTCTAACTGAAGGAATCAAATTTTTTAAATGAGAGAGATCTCAGATCATTTCACTTAACCTATTGTAGTGGAAGTATTTTAAAGTTAACTTTTGATGTGGCAGACAATGAAAACACTTCAATATTGTAACTTCTTAGTAATTATTTGGAGATATAATTGTCAGCTGAAGTTTGATATTGCCACTGGCTTTCTTCTTTAACAACATTTAACTTTTGGGATATCAGGTTCTTCAAGTTAAGGAAGCCTAAAATGAAATGTACTGAAACCTTACTTTGTGATCGATTTATGACTGTTTTAAGGTTCCTGCTGGTATGGTACACGTTACACATACTAATTTGTTCATTTAGAAGGAAATACTTTTATGTACTTGAGTCATATGTTACAATGAAGCTGAAATTAAAAATTAAAGAGGGTTAAAGTTCATATGGCAGTTTCCCCCGTACACAGCACATTCTGTCTAAAACAATTTAGTTGTATAATGGCTTTTTAATCTCGGTAAAAATTAATGTTCTGTTAGCCATTTATGTTTTTTACCTTTTATTTGAAACTGACCTATCGATATGATTTACTCACATTTTGAATCCAGTTACGAATAAAACTAGATCTTTTAAGAAGCCAGCACAAGGGATTCTTTCTTTAGTTATTACTCAAGGTTAGCCTTTTGCCTTAATGACGGTTGTTCTTACCCTGCATTTTCAGTAATATATAGCCATATGAAGTATTACTTTCATACATTAGTTCCTATGATGTGAATGTCTACTACGTTTTTAGGTGTGGTTTTGTAAGCTAGCAGGTAAACAATGTTTCAGTTGTAGGAGAGTTTGATCAGAAAAGAAAGGTAAAGTCACAATTCTCTCCCAACATATTATAAAAATTTCACCTACAGCCAAGTAGAAAGAACTTTACACCACATGTCCACTGCCAAGATTTTTACATTAACATTTTACTGTACTTTATCACAGATCTGTCCATCTTTCCATCCATCAATCCATCTTATTTTATGATGCATTTCAAGATAAACTCACATTTTTAATTCATGACTTGAGAGCAGAGCTAACGATGAAAGTAAATTTTATTCTTACATTTTACAGACTCAAAGTGGGAAAATTAGTATCTTACTTGCTCTCTACATGTTGTCATGTTTGTGTAAAAATTACTTCCAGTTGGTCATGCAAAGTTCATGCTTTGAATGTGCAATTAGCCTTGATTAATGCCAAGTCCTTCATCCACTAGTGTATTATTTTTTCTGAGAGTACTCATCCATCCCTGGCTAAATGAATGTTCTGTCTGAGTTTTTACTTAACACAAGCCGTGAACATATACTTAATTTTGCTGTGTGTGCAAATTCTTTTGCTTATAGCCTGGCTGTAATCTGCGTGGGTATCTGTGGTGTTGAGTCCCTTCATCCTGCTTTTGTTCTTAGTGTCAGTTTGATGTAGGCTTCTGCTGAGTGGACTCTGAAATCTTGTGGTTTTTGTGTCAAAATTGTGTATTTTCTAAAAGATCATTCTTATTTTATCCATAAATTATCTTAAATGGATTGCCAGTATTACTGCCAGTAATAAATTAGAGAATGCCAGAATACTGCTTTTGAAAGCATGAAACAGTCAAATTCATTGAAAAAGGTGAATCTGGCCAAAATGCCTGTGTTGCCCTGAATTTGACTTTTTAACCCTTACTACAATTCAATCAAAAGAACAAACAGAAGTTGCAAAAAAGTTCTGGTGGTGGTATAATATTAGGATATGGAATGAAAACAAGTGAAACATGCTTGCAAAAATTGGAGGTGCTTTCAATGCAATTTAGTTACAGAGGGCACACAAATTTGAGTTTTGCCTCATTGAAAAGAAGTGTAGGTCTTTAAGAATTTGAAATATGGGACACTATTGCAGGAATGAAAGAGATGAAATTAAGTGATGATAGTTTGAGCAGATAAATTGCTGATTCTAATACCCTCTAAACAACTAGCAGAATAGCAGATGGGGACGATATAGCTGCTATCAAGGTCTCATTCAACAGTTTACACATTTTTTACTTGGACAGTTTATTGTTGTTTATAACGTGCCTATAAATGACTGCTAACTATTTCTTGATATTTGAGCCTCTTGATACTAGAAATTCTACAGATTTTTCATGAGTAATGGGCATTAATGGTTGCTTAAGAGTTTTTTCCTATAGGTGATGATTTTTGAACCACTCTTAGAGCTTATCGAAGAAGTTTGTACTGAGAAAATATTAACTGGAGATTAAATTTATTTTGTGGGGTGAAGTTCCCCCCCCCAATTTCTCAAACTATAGTTAACTTCCAGGCATCAAAAATAAATTTAAAAATATTAGGTTGGATACATGTAAAGAAATAATTCTAATTGAAATTTCAAATACCTAAGGGGGGGTATTGAAATTATAGTAAATAAGGTAGACTTGTAATAGTATTTTGTAGGAATAAAGTTGAAGTAAAGAGAAGCTAAAGTATTGGGTTATAGTTGACTTAAGATACTTTTGAAAAATTTCATCTATCATGATTATCTTGGTCTATCTTATATATTTTTTCTTTCTAAAATCCATTTATGGGTACAGTGTGCACTGTCTCGGGGATGGACATGCTTGAAGCTCCGACTCGGGTGGGGCAAAGGCAATATATGTAACTTAAACATTTGTACCCCTGTAACATGCTGAAATTAAAAAAACAAAACAAAAAACCCATTTATGTCCGGGCTTGGTGGCTCATGCTTGTAATCCTAGCATGTTGAGAGCCCAAGGCAGGAGGATTGCTTGAGGCCAGGAGTTTGAGAACAGCCTGAGCAAAAGCGAGACCCTGTCTCTACAAAACAAAAACAAAACAAAAAAAAAAAAACCAGAAAAATTAGCTGGGCATGGTGGTGCATTCCTTGTAATCCCAGCTACTTAGGAGGCTGAGTCAGGAGGATTGCTTGAGCCAGGGAGTTGGAGGTTGCAGTGAGCTATGATGACACCACTGCACTTTAGCCCAGGTGACAGTGAGACCCTGTCTCAAAACAAAACAAAAACAACAAAAACCCCATTTATGGGAAAGATAAATTGTAAGGATAAAATAATAACAGCAATAATAAAATCATGTGCTCAGGTATGTCATCCAGTTTAAGAAATATGATGTATTGGTGTAATTATTTTTGAATGGTTAAGTAAAAACTGATTAAATTGAAGGTAGAAATTCTAGATGATACATAATGAATAGTAGAAAGACTGAAACTAATAAAATATTTAGAGAGAATCAAGTAATGTAACTTTGCCCTCCAAAATGCCTTAAAAGGTACAGGTGCTGGTAGATTCTTGATAATAAGAAATAATAAAAATAAATACCCAAATAACTGCTATATATCTGGGACAGTAGATTTAAAATACAGTAACGATTATGATTGTAGTTAATATTTTCAAGTGTGTGTTCTTAGGTACCTTGCTAACTCCTTTCTTTATTCAGGTCATCTCATTTAGTCCTCACCACAGCCCTTTGGGACTGTTACTATCCCTATTTTATAGATGAATTGTGATTCATAGAAGTTCAGAAACTTTTGTTCAAAGTCATGCAGCTGGTAAATGGCAGTTATTGCTAGTCCATCTTCTGCCATAAGTAATTTTAAAAATGCACCACCCTTACCTTGATGATCGTTTGAGTATGAAAATTGCTTTAATGTTAATGTAGCTTGTGCTAATCATTAAAAATTGTATAGTGTGTGGAATAGCAGCTCTGGAATCAGTGCTCCAGTGAGGTATTCCAAACTTTTCCAAGATTGAATTGACACTTGATTACTGTACCTGTAGGACACCTTCACTCATTTTCCAGTGATTCCCTTGAAATTGTTCCAGCTGTCACTTTGAATGATGTATAGTTGGTACGGAATATTCTTATTCTATTTTTATGCATTTTCTGTGCATTGCCATTATCTTCTTTAGTGAGTTATTTGTGTGTCTAGAAGTATCCTCATGGTCTGAAAGAGTTAGTGCAGTTTCTAGACCAATTGTCGTTTATTAGATGAAGTGACTTGACCAAGAAGTAGTTGAGGTTTTGCTGAGAATATAAAATAGATTTACTTGAAAATTTGGAGAGGTTAATACTATACTGCAGGGAAATAGATCTCAGTCTCAGATCTCATTAATGTAGTTATTTGAAAAGCTCAATGTTACTTAAAATAATTGTTGAACTCTCCTTAAAGTGTATCCTGAAATATAGATTAGTAACAAATTTTTGTCATGTTTCTTGTGAATACTTTGTTAAAAAAATTTAAGGCTTATCTACAGATGGAAACACTTTATAAGTTTATTTATAGATGGTACAGTATTTCAGCTTTAGAGACTTCCCTTTTCTTTTATTTCTTTTGTCCTATATTGAATACGGATGGTAATTTGTTTCACTGCTTGAAATTGTGGATTTCAAAGTTATTTCTAACAAGTACCTACTCATTTTTCCAGGTGAAGATACTCGGAAGTAGTTCTAAATTATTCCAAGAATGTGTTCTTAAATAACAAGTCTGTAATTGTTAATACATGGTCAGAATGGATTTATTTTGATTTCCTAAAGTGGAGGGAAGGTATTAAATCTTAGGGTAAGTACATAGACTATGGAGTTAAGCAAGTTGGTCCAGAGCATGGTCCAACCACTTAACCGGCTGTGTGACCTTGGGCAAGTGATTGATTTCTTTAACTCTGATTTTCTTGTCAATAAAATGGGAATAAATTATCATACCTGTACCACAGTGTTGTTATGGGCACAAAATGAGATAAACGTGTGGTAGATGCCTAGCCCAACCACTAACGTGATGAGTACTCAAAACTTGTTGCCTAATTTCAGGATATGTCATAAATTTTTAGATTAGAGTAACATTGCCTCCTCAACTTTCTGTCTTTAATGAGTGTTTACAATGGAAAAGCATTACCCTGATTTCCATTTTGAGGCACTAATAATTAGTACAGACACTAATAATAGCATTGAATTATCTCATTATTTCTAGAGTTGACTTGGCTACTTAGGGTGGGTGTCTCCTCCCTTCCTTACCTCTCAAATATACCCATATGTAATTATAACATGATTGAAGGCAAGCTTTTCAAATAGAGGAGCAATTTTCTTCCATAGAGAGGACTTCCGTTTTACTGGTCTTTTGTTGGATGCATGCAGAGTAGCAATATCACTTGTTACTTTCTAAAATATTAGAGACAGACAAAGTTACGAGGTGTGCTGATATTGGCCATAGGGAACTTCCAATGTGCAGAGAATTGAAGTATTACTTTTTTAATCCTGATGTTCTCTGTCAGCATTTTAATCTGCATCAGGAATACAGTATTTCTTCTAACAGGTCAGGTGGTTGATAGCTTACTTTTACATTAATGTATTGTGTCTTTTCTCCCTTTCTCCTTTTGTCTATCCTAACCTAAGAACCCTCTGAAGTATGATGTTTTCATCACCACCAAGTTCATGGGTCCTCAAGAGGTGTGGATAAGCCTTCTTGATGTAAACTTGTTTTAATTCCTCTCCTAAAAGGTCTGTTTGAGTTATATATCCCAGTGATACCTATGAGGTCATTTTTTAGTTTTTTTAGTTTTTTATTAAAAAATTCTTAAATTTGTTTTTTTAATTGTAAGATTATTTTGCTTTTATTTCTCCCTTATGGATTTATTAGAGATCTGTATTCTTTCTTGGTCATGCTCTACATTCTTTATGGTTGTCATTTTAAAATCTTTATTATTTTTCTCTGCCTTTCATTTTAATTTTAAAGACCCTTAATGGTATCATCCAATCTCTAATCAAACCCATTTTCTTTTTTCTCAGTTTTCCCAAGATAGGCCCTTGGTACAGAATTAGTTATTCTGATATCTGAAGTTACGGACAAGGAATACAGACCTTCACTCTTCAATATCAGCCATTCACCTTTTTCTGTATTTCTTTCTCTTCCATTGTTCCAATATTCAGTTATAGTATATAAGGGAAAATATTATTTGTACACCTATATTTGTACACTTTTTTGGTGAGTCCTCAGACATGCTACCCAGATTTCTTTCAGCAGTATCACTTACTGCAAATCATTCAGAAGGCAGGGTAAGTGCTTGCTGGGGTTAATAAATCTTAGTTGGCTACCTGTGTCATCCCAGCTATGAAATCCAGAAACAAATAGCCACACCAACTTTCAGGACTATATTTAGCTGTCTCTGTACTCACTAATAGGAACATATCAGTTGACTGCAAGAAATTTCTTCTTGTAACAATAAAGGTTTCTCTAAACTTGGTGTTATTTGTGGTTCATTTTGCTGTTCTTCAGAGCATGAATTAATGATGCTTTTCCAGAAGGTTTGACAAAACCCTATTTGAGAGAGAGCATCAAGTTTGAAGCAGACATAAGAATTGCCCATGGCATTGCTGTATTTCATTCATTCACTCAAATATGTATTGAGCATCTTTTTTGTGTTAGGCACTCTTGTAGGCTCCAGAGATATATTCGTGAGCTAAACAAACTGCCTCTCTCTGGTATTCTAGTAGAGTTAGATGAATAATAAATTGCACATTGGAATATGAAAGGTGCTATGGGGGAAGAAGAGCCAGGGTAAGGAAATGGGAAGTGTAGAAGGAGGAGGGTGGTAACAATTTAAGACAAGATGGTTAGAGTAGGCCTTATTGGAGGGGTGACATTTGAACACAGATTTGAAGGAGATGAAGGTAAACCATATAAATATCCGAGGGACAAGTATCCTATGTAGAGTACAAAGGCTCTCACTAATTGGAAATACAAAAACAAGCCGGAGGAATGAAGAAAGCAATTTCAAGATAGAGGTATTTTAAAAAATGTTTTTGCCACTAGGTATATACCTAAGAGAAATGAAAACATATGTTCAAACAAAAACTTGTATGTACATGTTCATAGCTATATTATTCCTAATAGCCAAAAAAGTAGAAAAAACATCAGTGTCCATCAGTTGCTGAATGGGGGATAAACAAAATTGAAATATCCATACTACAGAATATTATTTGGCAATATGGCCAGTGTTGGCAAATCCCTAGTGAAAGGAGATAGAATAGTGGCTGCCAGGTATGAGCTGTAATGGGGAACGAATGCTAACAGGGTTTCTTATTGTGGTGATGAAGATAGTTGCATCATTCTGAACATGCTAAACACCACCAAACTGTACAGTTTAAGAGAGTAAATTTGTAGGGCGTGGTGGCTCATGCCTGTAATCCTAGCACAGTTGGAGGCCAAGGCAGAAGGATTGCTCTAGCTCAGGAGTTCAAGACCAGCCTGGGCAAGAGGGAGACCCCCATCTCTACTAAAAATAGAAAAATTAGCCAGGCATTGTGGTGCATGCCTGCTACTCCAGTCCCAGCTACTCAGGAGGCTGAGGCAAGAGGATCATTTGAGCTCAGGAGTTTGAAGTTGCAGTGAGCTTCGATGATGCCACTACATTCTACATGGGGCGACAGAGACCCTCTGTCTCAAAAAAAAAAAAAGTGAATTTATGGTATGTGAATTATATCTCAAAAAGCTGTTTTAAAAATGTTTTTGAGGCCGGGCGCGGTGGCTCACGCCTGTAATCCTAGCACTCTGGGAGGCCGAGGCAGGCGGATTGCTCTGAGCTCAGGAGTTCGAGACCAGCCTGAGCAAGAGCGAGACCCCGTCTCTACCAAAAATAGAAAGAAATTAATTGGACAGCTAAAAATATATATAGAAAAAATTAGCCAGGCATGGTGGTGCATGCCTGTAGTCCCAGCTACTCGGGAGGCTGAGACAGTAGGATTGCTTGAGCCCAGGAGTTTGAGGTTGCTGTGA
>RJWJ010004856.1:0-15315 GCA_004363605.1 Indri indri
TCTAAAAAATGTTGAAAGATAATCACTGGCCAAACTGTGCATTTGAAAGAATGAGGATGTACTTTGACAATACAAATAAAACAAGAAGTGTCAAAATGAAATGTCAGAGATACCAACTGTCTAACTTAGTACTTAAGGAAATCGGACATTTCATACTTAATAATTTTACACCACTTTGTCCTCCTAAAAGAAACCCCAAACCCATTAGCCGTCACTTCCCATTGTTCCCTGTCCCCTTCACCTCCAGCCCTAGACAGCCACTAATCTGTTTTGTCTCTATATTCGCCTATTCTGGACATTTTATTTAAATGGAATTATATAATATGTGGTCTTTTCTGGTTGGCTGCTTTTAACTAGCATAATATTTTCAAGATTCATTCATGTATGTATCATGGATCAGTGCTTCATTTCTTTTTGTTGCCAAATGATATTGCACTGTAGTGGCTGTACTACATTTTGTTTATCCATTCATCACTTGATGGACATACAGGTTGTTACCATATTTTGGCTGTTATGAGTAATGCTGACATGAACATTGTAAAATTTTTTGTGTGGATATATGTTTTTGTATTTTAGTTTTAATTATAGCTTTTTTTTTTTTTTTGAAAATCACTATGTCTAATTTGAGAGGAATTTTTTTAAATTATATAATTCAGTGGAATTTTATCTCCCATCTGAGTCATCTTGTGTCAAATAACCTTTAAACAAATACATAGATTTATGTTCAAAGTATAAGATAATTATGTGTCTGAGCTCTGTAGGCTTATCCTTAATTACTCTAAGTGAATTCCTTTGTATAGTGCATTTACAGCTGCTATACTGCAGTCTTTAAACAACCTAATAGAAATCTCTTTAAATGGGATTGTGTTTTATCTTCCTGAGCCATACTCATATACTGTGTGAAGTAGAGCAAATGAATTAAACTTTTGGGTTTAGTTGGTTGGTTTGTTTCCTGAGTCCTTAGACCATGACATTAATTCACCACCATGGAAGTTCATTTAATTATAGTTAAAGTAAAATCTTCCATATAGAAGGCTTCCAGTTTAATGGGGTTAGCAGGCAGGTAGACCAAAAAAACAGACCAAATGGTAGAAGATAAAAAGCAATGGAAATAGCAGGAAACATAAAAAAGGAACATGAAATCACAGAAGACCAATATATAACATAATATGTTAATGGGATTAATCCCTTAGTAAAAAAAAAAAAAAGGTCAGAGTTTGACGCCCACAAAACAGCTGAACAACAACAATGCAAACATGAAAAAAACAAGAGTAACTAACTCTATTCAGTGAGGTAAGATTGAGTATGGTGGGGCCACGAAGGAAGCATTCCTTCCTGGGGATGGGGAGTCACTTTATAAAGATGAAGGATGTAATCCAGTTAGAAGAAATAACAATGAAGAAACTGTACACATAAAGTAGAGTTGCTGTACACAAAGTTTAAACTATAGACAACAAGGATGCATGAAACATAATAGTATTGGGAGATTCTAGCATACTCCTTTAGTGTCAACAGATAAAGTGGTAAAAATGAAGCACAGCTACAGAAAATTTCTTCATAGAATGAAGTTGAGCTAATAAGAGATATAGTAGGTTCTGGTACCTATTATGAAGAATATACCTGCCTTTACCTTGGGCTGGGCTATGTGAGAGACCAACTCTAGGGTGGAGATGCGCATGTAAGAAGTTTACTGGAGGGTACCTCAGGATCAACATCTGTGAGGGAATAAAGGAAGTAAAAATGGACAGAGGGAGAAATTGAATTGGATGTGATCACTCCGAAGGCCTCAGCTGGTGACTCAACCAGCCCTTTGTGCTGAGGAGCAGCATGACCTTGGAAAAGGCGCTCTGTGGCTGAGGGCTGTTCTGGGAGATTTGCTGAAGCCTGTCAGCAGCCGCCATTCCCAGCCGCTGGAAGAGTGAGTGCCTCAGGCCTGAACCAGGGATCTGCCGTGCCTCTTGTTCCTACTTTCTTTGTATAGTAAGTTCTAGAAACTGCTTCTCCCAGATTTGTGTTCCCTTTTCCAAGAGCAACTTCTGAGAAGTTTAATGAGGTAAACTGCAGCCTCCGTTTTTGCTGCTGGTCTTGAAGCCGCAGTTGATGGTCGTCTCTCTGCTCTACTACTCATTCTAGGTTGACCTCACCCTTGGCTAGGACCTCTGCTGGTCTGAGATTCCTTACTTGGTAAAATAACCTGACCTTTCATTCCTTAGGGGGGCTCATTACAAGTTGGGGTTGGTGGGATTCCACATAGTCACTCAGAGACCAAAGCTAAATGAGGCTGCATCATCTAGATAGTTGCTGGTCGCTTTGTCAGCGGAAGAGAAAGCTTGATGGCTGGCTCTTCTGTGCTTGGGCCTAGAAGGGACACACATCGCTTCTGCTTGGAGCCCATTGGCAGAGCTAGCCAGCCATAGGACTTGTGTAATTGTAAAGGAACTGGGAAATGTCAGGAGAGCAGACTTTAGAATGGTGGTGAGCAGCAGTCTGTGCCACAGTCTGCCCTCTGGCTGTCCACATTACTTTGCTCCCTTTATTCCATACCTCCCTAAAGGAGATAGCCCGAAGTCCTGTTCCGTCAAGGCATTTAGCTCCAAGTAATGTGGAGAGTAATGTCCATGTCAAATTCAGACATTGCTCCTTTTGGTCCAGGAACTAGGAACTGGAATGACCAAATTATCTGGCCACCCCCATTGCTTCCCCCTCAAATACCTTAGATAGAGTGGTCAAAAGGGCCAGTGTTACCACAGTAAACAGTTTCCATTTGGAAAACTGAAAAATACAGTCGTTGGTTAGCCGTGATTGAAATGCTACTGGGCAGATACCGTGCGTGTCCCTTGCTCCGGCAGTAGGTGGGGAATATCCCTCGATTAGGCCCTGACTCTGATCTCTGTAGTCCCTGTCCTCTGTGATAGCTGGCTCCACCCTGTGGGAGAGTCTTCATTTTCTGTTATCCTCCTCGAATATGTCTGAAGTGGCTTTTCAGGAAATGTGTTCTCCTTGAGGGCTCTTCACCTTTCTCAGCCTGCTTACCACCTGTAAAAGATTGGGGCCCAAGGGTCTTTCTAAAGTAGTCGTTCTCCACCAGGCCACTATTGACATTTTGGAACAAATGATTCTTTTCAGGGGCTGTCCTGTTCATTGTAGGGTGTTAAGCAGCATTCCTGGCCTCTGCCCACTAGATGCCAGTAGCACTCCTCAGTTGCAATAACCAAAAATACTTCCTTGACATTGCCAAATATTCCTTGGGGGCAAAAGTGCTGTGAATTGAAAACCGCTGTTTTTAAGTATAGAATGGTCATAGACCTATGGAGTAGGCTCTGAGAGTTATCTAGCTGTCTCAGAAACTTAAGTGGTTTCTTTTCATTTTGATTATAGTTCTTTCCAAAGCATCTTTGTTAACTCACGGGTCCTGTATTCTTGACTTAACTGAGGCTGTCTTGAGTCTATCTTTAAGCTTTCTTGCTTCTATTGGCAAACCGAGGCAATTTCATTAGTTGATTCTACAGCTATTTTTTCCTTAAAGACTTTCAGAATTGTTACATGAAAAAGATGCATAAAAACCAACTCAAGGTATCAGTGGCTTAAAACAACATTTATTGTTTGCGCATGGCTCCGCAGGGTTGGCTGTGTGGCACTGCTCCAGATCATGGGTCAGGTTCAGCCTTGTTCCATGTTCAGGTTTCAGCATCCAAGCTGAAAGAGTGCTTCCCGGACACATCCTTTCTCGTGGTAAAGGTAGATGAGTGAAAGCCATGCTAAATCAAGCATATTCGCCCACATACATTAGCTGAAATAAGTCACATGACTGAGCTGATCCACAGGGCAAGGACACCTTCTGGGGTGGGCAGGGATATTTGCTGAACACTCTGCCATACTTTTTTGGAGAGGTCTAGTAGCATTTAGCTTTTCTAAAATGGAAAGGCCCTGAAATTCTAGACTCTGTTTCCATTTATTTCTACTTTTAAAGGTTGTCAGTTCTTTCAAATGCAGCTAATAGCCCCCAACATAACCTACTTAAGATTTGCTTTTCAGTCTCTTTTTCTGGAGTAGGGGTTAGCAAACTTTTTCTCTAAAAGCCATATAGTAAATATTTTAGGCTTTGCAGACAATAGTCTTTGTCACAGCTACTGGACTCTGCCATTGTAACACAAAAGCAGTTGTGGACAGTACGTAATTGAATGATGAGTGACTGTGTTCCAATAAAACTTTAGAGAAGCAGACAGGCCTTAATTACCAACCCTGTTCTAGAGTGTCAGGTTCATTATGCAAGTGCTGTGCAGGTGACAGATTCATGAAATGTTTTGCTGCTATAACCTAGATCACCTTTCCAGCCTTCGATGTTAGTTTTCCCTGCTGCTTAACTGCTAAGCCATGATCTTGTGTTTTTGTAGTATTGACATCCCATTCCTGGCACCAGTTTCAGTGTTAGTTAGAATAGACTCATCTATGCTGAGGTAACAGATAAACCTTGAACTCTCAGTGGCTTAACATGACTAAGGTTTATTTCCCATAGTGGATGTCTGGCGCGGGTCATGGTGAGGGTGGGGACTCTGCTTTGTGTGGATGCTCAACAACCCAGGCTGCCAGAGGCCTGCTGTGTGGGACATTCCTCATCACCAGGGCAGGGGAGGAGACCGCAGGAGGTTGTGCACTGGCCCTTCTCTTCTTTGTTCCCACTCACATCCCCTTAACTAGAACTACTCACGTGACCCTGCCTGGCTGAGGAGGCTGGGAAAATCTGGGGGAGAAAATGGAATGTTGGGTTAGTTCCACTGCCTCCGCCACAAATCCATATAAATTCCAAATTACTCCTCTTATATGTAGTTAGCAGTGTAACTAACATTTGTAGAAAGGTACATATTGATATACAAGGATGAATTTCATTTAATATTCCTTGAGGCATTTTTTTGACAATTTGTTTTTTCTTAATAAAACATATCTAATTCTAACATATAATTGTGTTTTACTCTTAATAGTTCCAAAATAAAGTATTTAAGGTTGGAATCTTACTTCTAGACTAGAATGCACTAGTGTAAAGAGCCAGTAGTGTTCAGCCATGACAATAGACATTGAAGTAGTAATATTTATTTTAATATTTAATATTTGTTCAAAGATTATAATATTCTTTTACAGGTAGTGTTACTTTGCTGAGATACTGTGTTTTAGAAATATTAGCAACATTAGTTTACAGAATAGCAATAATGAAAATTTTTATCTTATGTTTCACTAAGTCCATTGATGTATTGGTGTATTTAATTTCATAAAGCCATTAGATTATGTAACTTCTTTTTTTTTTTTTTTTTTTTCTTTTGAGACAGAATCTCACTCTGTTGCCAGGGCTAGAGTGCAGTGGTGTCATCATAGCTCACTGTAACCTCAAACTCCTAGGCTCAAGAGATTCTCCTGCCTTAGCCTCCCAAGTAGCTGGGATTACAGACATACACCACTACATCCAGTTAACTTTTCTATTTTTTGTAGAGACAGCAGTCTTGTTCTTGCTCAGGCTGGTCTTAAACTCCTGGCCTCAAGCGATCCTCCCGCCTCAGCTTCCCAGAGTGCTAGGATTACAGGCATGAGCCACTGCACCCAGCCTAGATTACGTATCTTCTAAACCCATCCACGATTACCTATCAAAATTTGTTAAAGGCAACATACAGGCTGATCTGGATGTAGACATTACAAAAGTAATCTTTGTCTTTCTAGCCACCTTTTTTTCCCTTTTGTATTAGCTACTGGTGTTTAATGTATGTACTGCACATTAGTACAGGTAATGCATTATTTGTGTTGTGAAAAAATGCTTTCTTTCTTCTTTGGTCCTTTAATTTATAGTAGGATTCATCAAAGCTAACAGATAAAGTATGTTGAATATGAAGCCTTGCGTGTTCCTGCTGCTGCCTTCCTTTTAATGGGCATAGCATAGAATTCCTTAAGGTTTGAGGTCATGTGGAAAGTCTTTCACAAAGAAATTATTTAATAGCATCAACAGCTGGTAATTTTGTGGATTAGTGGCACCAGGACAATAGTGTCCTAAAATGTATGAGCAAATCTGTGTGATTTCAGGTGGGATATCAGGAATGGAAAAACTGATAATGACTGTTCTGGTCCTTTAGAACTGAATGTCTGCCAATCTGAAAGGTCAAATACCATTTGCTAGGATTGACAAAATGGCCCATTGTTGATCTGTAATATCTATATAAAGCTATTAATAATTGTGACTTTAAAATGAGATTTTTAAAATACTGGTAATTTATTCTGCAAATGAATGTAAATGCTAATTTGTGGCTCTTTCTTTTACTGTAATAGTTCTTATGTGAGCTTTGAGATGCCTTTCCAAATCTCTTTTCTCTGTTTGACCAAAAATTTCTAGCTGGTCATAATTTCTAGCAAATAAAACGTTACTAACTTTTCTAATAACTGTATGTATTCATAAATAAAAAATGCCATAAAGCTTATTCCTCAGGTTTGCCTTTTTATCATGCATCCGTGCAGTGATATTATAGTGAGAAAAGTGAACAGTTAACATGAATTTTTTTGAAAGTGATAGGATAACTTAACTGTGAACTCCAAAATCTTTGTACATAGCATAGCAATCATTTTTTTGTTTTTATTTTCTGAAGGACTTAAAGCCCAGTAATATAGTAGTAAAATCAGACTGCACTTTGAAGATTCTTGACTTTGGTCTGGCCAGGACTGCAGGAACAAGCTTTATGATGACGCCTTACGTAGTGACTCGCTACTACAGAGCGCCTGAGGTCATCCTAGGCATGGGCTACAAGGAAAACGGTCAGCATACATTATTTGTTTGAAGTACTCTTCTGGTTTAATTTCTTTTGTTCATCAGATTCTTTATGTAAATACTTAAGCTGAAGTGCATTGAGTTAAATATGTTTTACTGTTTGAAATGTATATCAAGAGTTTGAAAGTAGCTATAAATTTTGTCATAAATAGTTGGAAAAACTTGGGGGCCCTGTTTATTTCAATACAAGTACATAACATCAGTACTACCATTGGATGAGGAATTCGTTGCCATGACCTCTTAATCAGAATATATGCCCTTTGCTTGCCTTTAACTTGAAAGTGAGCATTTCTAACATGGATGCAGGAAAGCATATAGTGTACTGCCAGGTTATTCTTAGTAGTAATCTTAGCGTGCATTAGTGATACTTGCCCATATTTCCAATTTCATGAAACTAAAGTTAACAGCAGTAGCACTTAGTGTAAACTTTAAGAGCTACAATAGGGTCTTCTGCAAAGCTCATGGATAATTAAAGGGACCTCTTGGAGAAAGCAATAATGTTTCATGAAAGCCTTGTATCTAGCCTTAAGGAAATGGCATATAGTATTATGTGTGGCTATATGCAGTTGTATTTATCAACCTTATAAGCAGGGTTGAAAAAAATTAAATCATGAATTTATATAATTTTTATGCATATATGTATATATACTTATATTTAATTTGTAAGACATTTTGTTGAGTCTCAGAAATTTAGGAGATAAGTCTCCTGGAATTTTATGGAATTCAGCTGTAATTTTTTACATGTGATGACTTCATCCAAAATACTACCTGGAATAAGACCTGGACATTTTTCTGGCAAGGAATATGGAACAGCAGTTCACTTTGAATCAGGAAATTGTATTAAGTCAACCTTTAAGATTTGTTTTATAAAAGAAACCATTGAACAGAAGATTTGAGCTTAATTAACTTTCTAAGCTAATTAAAAACAAATACTTTAAACATATACTATCAATCTTTTACTCTTAAGTAAAAATGCTGTTCTGTTTTCCTTTTCCCTAAAGTTTGAAGGTGGTTTTTTTTTTTTTAGAGAATCGATACTCTAAGCGACCACCAGCATACCTGTGCTGTAAAACCATCAGTTGTCACAGAAACTGTGTAATGTGTCAGTGATCTTGGGATAGCTCCCTACCAGAAGTTAGCACTAAGAAAACTATTCAATAAAGAATAGAGTTGACATGCATCTCTCTCTCAGATAAGAATTATGTAGATCACCGTATTGCCTTCCCAGTCCCACTCAGGAAACTGCATCAGATGTAAGCTTAATCGTGATAATTCCTTTAGCCGACAGGGTTAAGCAAAGTACTTCCTCCTTTTAGGGACACCTTCCACAATTTTGACAACTTTATTCATCTTTTATTGCAAGCTACCTCAAAGCATTTTGGAAAATACAGTGTAATCAGTATATATTTTCAACTACCTAGTAGACGAAGCAGTTAGACTGTTTAAAGCTAATTTTGTGTATGAACCAGGTTTAACACGGTCTTGGTCTTCACTGACCCAGTTAATATCTTCTCTCATGCTTGCAGCTCTCAAAATCGTTTCATTTAAAACTATGTTTATCTGAGGGTTACCAACATAAGTTGTATCCTAGATAATTTAACTAGATATTTAAAGTTTGCCATTCTCTATAAAATCTATATGGAAGATTTATTCTAATGGATTTGTGTCAAAAATGAAAACCTTGGAAAAAATTTTTCTCAGATGGACTGATTATGAGTATTAACTTTTGCTCTAAAATTTTATCTTTTTTTTTTTGATACAGGGTCTTGCTCTGTCACCCAGGCTAGAGTGCAGTGGCATCATCATAGCTCACTGCAACCTCAAACGCCTGGGCTCAAGCGATCCTCCTGCCTTAGCCTCCCAATTAGCTGGGGACAGATAATTTTTCTATTTTTTGTAAAGAACAGGGGTCTTTCTGTTGCTCAGGCTAGTATTGAACTCCTGGCCTCAAGCAACCTCCCACCTTTGCCTCTCAAAGTGCTAGGATTACAGGTGCAAGCCACTGCACTCTGCCTAAAATTTTGCCCTTGAAAGTTGAATCATGCCATAAATATAAAAAGATTTATGTTCATTTTAATATGAATTCTAGGGAAAATTTAGTTCTACAAGATTTCTAAAAGTAGCTACCAGTTTAACTTCTCAGACTCTTCAGTGAACTGGCAGTGTCCTTGTAAGAATGTCCTGTATTAGAAAGTACAGGCTTTAATTTTCTAAGTCCTAGAAAAGGATAAAGGGTGTATCTAACATCTATTCCTGCCCTTTTCCTCTTCTGATCTTAAAGAATTTGGGCCTTCTAACTTCAAAATCAAATGCAAGTTTCTAAGCCTTTTCATTTTAAATGGCTCATTCTTCCCCTCTTTTTCTGTTGAACTGCAAGCACTGCTCACAGCCTCCCCCTGCCTCTCTCTCTCTCTGTCTTACAGTGAAACCTGAAGATATAAAATGTTAGGATGTGTTGTTAATTTTACTAAGCAGGTGGAGATCCCCAAATTGCTTGCCCCTGTGTCTAGTAGATTCTTTTTAGCATTGATGAGGGGGTCCCATTTAATGTTGGAAAGGATCAGTAAGTCTGCTAGGAAACTCCTTGTAGATAATAAATCTGTGGGAACTTTCATGCCGTATCCAGCCAAAACTAACTTCTTAAACCAAAAGCAGTTTAGTTTTATGGGCTTAATAAAACTTTAGGTAGGAAACATATGAAATACCCTTCTCTTACTAGGTTTTCTTGGTTAGTCGATGAGTTACTTGATGAGTAGTTATTCTCTATGCACTTGTTCCTTTTGGGATAGTAGGCTTACTGTAGCACGATGTTGCAAGAAAATAATTGACTTTTAATTCAGAATAAACATAGTACTTCTCAAATAAATTTGTGATATCTAGTTTGAAAATTTCTGAAGAACTTTAGATTAACTTCTATTGTAATTATTCATAGAGACATTATTTCTGTTAAGTATTTTAATATGCTAAATTATTTTCTCATGCTTTTTTCTTTCATTTAACTTAAAGAGAGAGTATAATGCACAGTCAAACCTCAAAATAATATAAAGATATTATTTTTATAATTTTACCACCTCATGTACATTTTCAGCCTTGTTTACAAAGTTCGTGTTTGGTTCTATTTCATATTTTATAAACAAATTCTCAGGTACAAAATGGTGCAAGTTTTTTAATATATGCAATTTCTGTGCATAGCTCTCACTTTAAAATTAGATATGTAGTTAAAATGCCACACTTTACATTTTCTTTTGTGAACCAAAGCTTTTTGAAAAATGTTTTGTGTTTTAAATTTTTCCATTAGCTAAAATTACAATCACTTTTTTCTTTTTGTGATGTTTTGCAATTTTTATATAATGCAGTCATATTATGCTTCTTTGATTTTAATGACCTTTTGCTTTGCTTTTCCTTCTTTTGTGCTGCAAACATATAAGTGGATTTATGGTCTGTGGGGTGCATTATGGGAGAAATGGTTTGCCACAAAATCCTCTTTCCAGGAAGGGACTGTATCCTTGTGCTGCTGCAGCAGTTTAATTAGTTAGGCAATGAACTTCTTTATGTTCTTTAATGAAAACGAATATGCTACATTCATACATATGGGGTTTTTAAACAGGTGTAAAGTTTGTGGCTGTTATAGTTCAAAAATTGTTGAGATAGGGAGCTGGAATACTTGTAGGCTGCATCTGGCAGTAGGACATACAGTCTCTGCTGGTAGTCAGAGCACATTCACTGTCACCCATTTTTATTTTATACTGCTTTTTATCATTTTAAAGTATACATGGTGTGCGTGATTTTTTTTTAATTTTTTTTTTTATTTTAACCAAAATCTTTACGTTAATGTCATTGCATTTTGTTTTCAGTTGACATTTGGTCAGTTGGGTGCATCATGGGAGAAATGATCAAAGGTGGTGTTTTGTTCCCAGGTACAGATCGTATCCTTATCTTTGGCCTAAAATGTAGTTTCTGAAGGTCAAAATGTATGACAGCACTTCAGCTTGGTGAGGTATAATATATATTGTCTCTCCCTAATATTAAGTGTTGTTAAATTACTCTTTCAAAATACCACCTGCTATTTGACAGACTTTCCTTTCCCTCATTTATGGTTTCATATGTTAATTCTGCAAACTGCTCAGTTGTAATTATGCACAATTCCTTGTTTGGCTTTGAGTTGATTTATTTAACCTAAATCAAACATCATGGCTTGTATTATTATAAAAATTTCTAATAATTACACACTTGAATAAGTCTAGAAATACTTAGGATTCAATATGAGTTTTGGAATTGTCTGTTGCTTCTGGCCATCCTTTTGTTTTGTCTCCCAGCTTCTTTCCGTTAATGTTCTGTGTGGTTTGTGTCTTTTGATTGTTGTCTCATTACTCAACATCACATACTAATCCTTTCATCTGAGAATTTCAGCAGTGATAGTTTTATATGGTGATGATTAGATTTGGATTTATGCTTTTCGTTCATCTGACTACTTTTAATATTTATATTAACAGTGATCTGTTTTGTGTTTATCAACTATTAACACTTACAATTGTTTTAGGAGGAGGAATGGGAAAAGACGTATTCACTAGGTTACAAGAGTTTTAGGCCTTGGCCTCCAGGGGGCTTGGAATATAAAGACTAGGAGAAAGAAGACCAGGGAATCCTAATCTTAAAATTTATCAAAAAAAACTGGGGATGGGTGGGGGGCTGGATGATGAGAAATTACTTAATGGGTACAATGTACATTATTTGGATGATGGATACACTAAAAGCCCAGACTTTACCACTACATAATATATCCATGTAACAAAATTGCACTGTACCCTTTAAATTTATACGAATAAAAGAAAAAAAGGAAAAGTGAAAATTTTTCATAAGTTTCAGAGCTTAACAAATATTAGCATAAGCTAAACAAAAAATAGCAAAAGAAAAAGCCATTTTTATTGCTACTGGTTATTTTCTGTTAGTGTAGAAAACTAAGAAAAGCAGGACAGATTATAGAAATATTCTTATTCTCTAGGAAATTCATGTTTTCTGATAAGTTGGTAGAAAAGACAAATGTTATATATTAGAGCTGTGTGTAGTTTGCATTTAGATTCCCTGTTGGTTAGTGATTATTATTCTTTGAGTCACTTACAATTTGTGTTCAGAGTTTGTGAGTTTATGCTTCATTTTATGGTAAAATCAGTATCAGTGCATACACACGCTCAATAAATAAGGTTAACAACGCTTATTTATTGATCACGTCTGTCCACCTACAACCATTGCCTTTTATAAGGTGGCTGTGAGTTGTAAAATTTATAACTGCCACATTCTTTCTTAGGATTTTTAAAATTTTCACTTTATTGTACTGTGGATATAACTAACGTGTTGAACATTAGATATGGAGTATTTTTCTTAGCTACTTGATATTAGATATTGATCAGTGGAATAAAGTTATTGAACAGCTCGGAACACCATGTCCTGAATTCATGAAGAAACTGCAACCAACAGTAAGGACTTATGTTGAAAACAGACCTAAATATGCTGGATACAGCTTTGAGAAACTCTTCCCCGATGTACTTTTCCCAGCTGACTCAGAACACAACAAACTTAAAGGTACTTTTTACAGACATATATACATTTAATCCTGTTTGGGGGGTGTGTGTTGTGTTTGTGTGTACCGTATTCATATTCTTAGGGAATGTCACACAAGGCTATCTCTGGATAGTGGAACAAAATGAGGTTTTAGTTATTTTTGTCTTTAATTTTTTATTTTTTAATCCCGTATGTGACCTAATTTTCTAGTAAAGACTATTATTTTTGTCTTTCATTTAAAAAACATATGTTTTAAACTCAAGTTCTGAAATTTACTGATAATTTGATATTTACAAATACATGTACATTAACATCATTATTTTTGCAGCCAGCCAGGCAAGGGATTTGTTATCCAAAATGCTGGTAATAGATGCATCTAAAAGGATCTCTGTAGACGAAGCTCTCCAGCACCCATATATCAATGTCTGGTATGATCCTTCTGAAGCAGAAGCTGTAAGTTTTCCTAATGTTTGAAGAACATTGCATTCTTAGAGTTAGAATTAACATTAGGTTCGGAGGAGAACTTTTGATTTTAAATAAAAATATAGATACATGGCGATGGTGTTTTTCTATTTTTACATGAAAAGTACTTTAATTAAGCTAGTGAACACATCCAGGTACCTCCTACAGAAAGTAAAGTTAGTTCCCACTGTTTTTTGCCTTCTTGCCTGGATACCTGATCAGAGGAGCTAGGATGTTAAATACTTCAGGGGGAACATTCTAACTCAGAGAACAAATTATTATACGTAAAGGACAGCATAATTCTGATATAAATAAAAAGTGACAATTTCAAAAGCTGGAAGAGAAGGAAAAGACAGTTAAACATCTTATTCCTGCAGTGAAGGAGTCTTCCAAAACTAGTCTCTCTACATAAAAAGGTTGTTGATGATGGATCAGTTTTGGTCTAATGATGCATTTTTACAAGTCTTCTGTCTGGCTAATATTTCGAATAATCTTAGAGAGTTAAAACATTACCAGTATACCACAATTAAGGGCCATGAATAAAAAATGAAAAATAAAAATAAAATAAATATAATAATACCAGTATGTTGACTCACTCACTGTTGCCTTGTGTTTTTCAGCCACCACCAAAGATACCCGATAAGCAATTAGATGAGAGGGAGCACACGGTGGAAGAGTGGAAAGGTAATCTTCGTTGGAGTCTTAGAAAACTGAAAGAGTTTTCTGGCTTTTTATGGTGATTTATTCATCATATTAGGGAAATTAATGATATTGTATTCACAACTAATATTTGATAATATCGTTAACCAATATTTTTGCAAAAGTGGAAAGTCTCCTTCCCTCCTTGACTTAATTTCCCAAGTTCCCTACCTCAAGCACAGGCATGTTAGTACTTTCTCTTGGTTTTCCGTGGTCTGTGGGTATATAAACGTGTTTGGTGTCTCCCATCTCTCTTCACCCATCCTTTTTAAATCACACATGGTTGTGTACTGTGTATTCTGTGCACACTTGCTTTGTCGATGTGTATCTTGAAGATGATTCTCTGTTGGTCCACATATCTGCCTCATTTGGTATAATAGCTGGTTACTGTTCTGCTGTACAGATGTATCACCATTTCTGTGTCCAACTCCCTCCCAAAGAGCGTTTAAGTCGTGTCCAGTCTGTTGCTGTTACAAACAACTCTGCATTGTTCCTGTTCTCATGTGAAAATATGCCTATAAGAAAAATCCCAGAAGGAGATATGTTGGGCCAAAGGATATTTTTCAATTATTTCCAAATTACTCTCCAAAGAAATTGCAGTAGTGTACATACACTTCCATCAGGATCGTGCAGGAGTCTCTCTTTGCCCCTGCCCTTGCCAACAAACAGGTTAATGGATAATCTTTGCAAATCTAATACAGTTTTATTCTATTTTATGAATGTGGTTGAACGTTAATAATGCTTTGATAGCCATGGAAATGTTAAAATATTTCTTTAAAAGATCCCCCAGACATTCGGGCCAGGTAACTTTTAGATCCTGTTTACCTCCATTTGTGTGGTGTCACTGGGTGTTTTCACCACTTTTGTAGCTATGTGACTTTGAGTAGCTCTCTTGACCCCCATTTTTACCTCATCCTAAGTGGAAGCAGAGGACGTGTTAGTAAGAGCTGAGTATAGAAATACTGGGAAGGCAGAAAGGGCTGGGGAGGTGTAAACACGAACAGGTGATTCATCTGTAAATTTATTTTGATAAGAATGAAGTTGATTCTGTCTTCTTAGGAATAACCAGAGAGTAATTTTCTCTGAGTTGACTTTGGGAAGACTCATGGTTAGTGGAGCCCAGCAGAATGGTAAAATTGGGTAGAGTCTAGTGAATCCCAGTATGTAATAAATAATACATAAGGATGTAACTCTGGACCAGAGTATATATTAAAGTATTAACCTGATATATTTTTTAAATTGACATTTAGTAGACATGTATAGTATTTAATAGAATCCCATTAGTTAATAGATATTTATGGCATTTCATAGAATCTTAGTAAGACACCAATTGTAAGACACACCATTATGCACCACTAAAGAAAACACTGCCAATTCTACTGTACCATCAGTGAAATAAAGTGTTTTTATTTGTATAATGTTTTTTGTGTGTTGAAATAGTGTTTTTGTTTATTTTCCTTAGTTTTGGGGGGTTTTGGTTATTTTAAAAATATTTGCCTTCATTCTGTTTTTCTCCTAGTCCCAAGTACATTTCAGTAATGACTCACAAACTGCCTTTTTAAAGATCTGCTTGAGCATTTTAGTATAACAGAAAGAAAAATCTATTGCCAAAGCCATTATCTACAGATTCTTTTGCCTAATTAGCACTCCTAATTAGTTTTGGTTCTTCTGCCATAATCTCTTTTCATAAAGGGGTGCTGCTTTTTTTTTTTTTTAATCCTGCTATCTGGAATGTTTATCATTCCTTTTTGTTTCTTTGAAGAAAAGCATCTCTCATGCTCTCCTCTATCAAGGCT
>RJWJ010004856.1:15415-72516 GCA_004363605.1 Indri indri
TAGGAAATAGAATTTAACAAGACAAACATGGTTCAGTTGCTCACCGAGACAGATGAAACAGGCATTTGTAGTAGAAAATGCTGTGTGGTGTGATACAGTATAGTACAAGGTGCTGGCAGAGTAAAAGGAATACAGCTTCTAACCCCAGTGCTATCAGCCCAACTTAAGAAACATTAATTACAGCAGAGATTTTTACTTTCTTTCAGTGTAATTCATGATTATCAAGGAATTGTCATGAACACCTTTGAATCTTAGGCCAGCACGGACAGGCGCTGCTGTTGTAAGGACACTATTTGAAGTACTTAACGTGTGTAAAAATTTGGACTTTTAAACCATGCATATCTGGTGAAATTGGCTCTGAGACTTTAAAAAGTTCATTTTTGTTTACTTGTTTTTCAGAATTGATATACAAGGAAGTTATGGACTTGGAAGAGAGAACCAAGAACGGAGTTATACGGGGGCAGCCTTCTCCTTTAGGTTGGTTACAATATAAGCTTAGGCAAGATTACACTTCTCGTGTGTTAGTGGCCTGAAACCTGCAGTTCTTCCCATATTTACATAACCATTATTATTCCAAGTTTAATAAGTATAAGGAGTATAATTTGGTGGTTAAATGTGAAAGCACTGGTACACCATCATACCAGTATATCATACCAATATATCGGTAACTGACTTCATAAAATGCACATCTCATCTTTTTCTGACGTCTTCAGTACTGACATTCAATTGAAGAGCAGAAATTTAAAACCTTGTTTTGTTGGCATTGTTGCCATGTCTTTAAAGAAGAAATTTCTCAAAATTCAGTATTCTTACCTTTCTGTGATTTTGATAGTCTTTACTTTGACTAAATAAACAAAGGCTTCACTGCAAAATTTGGTACATGTGACACCAAGTTAGTGTCTTTCTCTTTTTGGTATTTTTCATTTGTTGAACTGAGGCAATAACATTAAAACCATCACTAGAAAGTATTCGTTCTTGAAAAAGAAAACTGGTTTGCAGGATTAAAACACTGTCTTTTATCATAAGCTGATCTTATATTTAATTTTAGCACATGTAAAATTATAAAGAAGTGAGAGGAAAAGTTAAATGTCAGATAACTGTACGTGTTAAGTGCATGGCACATGGCAGACACTGGTGACTTACGTACTTTATTTCATCCAGCCCTTAAGACCCCGAGGTAGGGATTGTTATGCACATTTCACAGATGAGGAAACTGAAGTTCAGAAAATTTAAATAACATAGTATTATGAATCTATTCTGTAGAAGAACTAATGCAATAACTTCGGAGTGTGTGGTGTTTCCAGCATCCCATTTTCTCTTCGGCTGCAGAGGCTAGGATGGTTTTATGGAAGAGGTAAAATTTGAGCTGAGCCTCAAAGGCTGAATCGTACTTCAAAAGATAGGTCTTAACTTTGAGTAAAACTATGCCATTTAATCCCTTAAAATTTTTTCTACATTCTAAGGGAAAAAATGGATATTATATCTAGCATCTTGTTTATGGGTAGTTTTTTAGCTATAGTTTCAGATACCCATTGTGCACTATAAACATATAATTAAATCATTATTGTAGCTTCCTTTGACATTTTTGGTTATATTTTAAAGTTGTGCATTTTAAATCCTTGATCAGGAATGCAGTCTTCCAGATTATAATATAGATCCTTTTGAATATATAAAGTGGTTTTGATAGTTTTTACCTATTTCAGAAATGGCCATTCTTTGTAATTTTCTTATAGCAGATTAAAAGCTGCATTATAAATGCTTGAATCATACAGTTAATTAACTAGCTTTGTATTGCTAGTAGTAGTATAACTGAATTGTTCATGATGGAGGCTCGGGTGGGATTTGAAAAGTCCATGATTTGGGAGTTTTATACTTCAGCATACTACTGTATGAGTGCATGGCACATCCCAGATGTCAAATGTTTGAGTAAACATAATAATCTCATGAGATAGATAGAGCTATTGTGTTTGTTCTTAATTTAAAAATGAATAATTTGGTTCCTAGACAACATGTGCTTATGGTCACAGAGTAAGTCAGTAGAAAGGACAGGACTTGAGGTTTCTAAACTTTTTCTGGCTTCTCAGACCTTGCAAAGAAGAGTGTTAGTAAATTAAGCTGTGATAAAAATATTCATTTTGTACATACAGTTCTTGGTTGTGTACAAGAACAGAAGGAGTAGTCTTTGATAAATGAAAGTATCAGATAATTACAGTATCATTTCCACTTGATTTTAAAAATGAATTACATTATTTCTCCCAATGGATTGCCTTCTTATCTTTATTTTTGTTCGGCTAATATTAAAATGAGTTTTCTTGCCTCGAGTGTGTAGAGATTCACCTGAGAGGGAAATGACCTAGATTCTTGAGATTAAAGATTTTCTATATTATTGCCATTCAGATATTTTAGAATTTATTGCTTTAAAGTTTAGAGAAAACAAGTGTTTTTCTTTTTCTCAGGTGCTTGGTTTTCCAGTTAAAAAGTTAACTAATCATGATATATTTAAAAGTTCATTTTTATCAGATTAAGAAATTCAAACAAAATAAAAGAGATCTTGAACTAGAGGCATATATGAAAGGTATATATGGTGGAGCCCTTATGGTTTGAGTGTTCCAGTACAAACTTTAGAAGCTAGCCGTGGTGCGCTCTGTACGGTGTGTTTATACTGTGCCGTCCGGTCAAAAGGCACATTCTGTAGTGTTGTAACGTAGTGTCTCATTTTCACTGTGGCTAGAAACCTAACGGACCTTTCTTGAATCTAGGCGGTTATCACCTTTCTCTGTTTCCTCTCTTCTGTTAAGGCCTGCGGTATCAGCCTGCTTTTCCGTCCCATTTCAGTTCCCATCACCTACTCAGTCCCTTGTGGTTCCATTCCATTCCTCTCCCAGTCCCCTTCCCGCTGCCCTAAAGATTTGCCTATTCTCTCTCCCCTTCCTGTTTCCTGGTTGCATTTGAAGTAGAGCTCTCAGAGGACCTTTAATGTTTACGTGTTTGATTGCCCGTCTGCACAGAATGGAGGGGTAATCGCACACACTGAGATGCTGGATTCAGGAGCAGTGGTTTTCAGCCTGTTCGACTTCAGCATTGTTGGGTGCCTGAACCTCACCCTCAGAAATTCTGCTCAGTGTTCAATTTGTAAACCATTGATTTTATTCCATAAATACGTTTTTGAGAACTTTGTATTACTTGATTATTCAATTGTGGGCTGACCCTTATTTAGTGATCATGTGGTTCAACAGTACATCACCTAGTGCGTGAGTTGCCTTTAACATGTTCCTTATCTCCAGTGTAAATCATTCCTGCTCTCTTCCCAACCCTTAGATCGAGTATTCCTATTATTTTTAAAATCCAGGAAATGCTTGTTAGGTAATACTTTTGGTAAAGGAAATAGTTGTTCCTACTTTATCTACTACTAAAACCATATTTTTATTTATCAAGTATTAGAATAGAAATAAGAAGACCTGAGTTTACCTAATGAGACCACTTGAGTGACCTTGGCTAACTACATAACCTCATGTAAACTGGGGCAGTTGGCAAAGTTCCTCTCAATTAAAATGACTTTCTTCTTTGTTTTGGCTTTTGCTTTGAAACAAGATACACCAGAAATATCATTTGGACATTTCCTTTTTAGTGGGAAGTTATCATAAATAATTTTTTGTAGGGAAGTGTCTAACTTTTGTAGTCATATGGCCCTTTGAGATTCTTTTTCCAGTAAAATTCAGTATAGATAGTTTTGCATGTATCGTCAGTAGTATTCACACACACCCTGAAGCCCATGTATGGATCTTGCTACAGGACCATTTCTAAATGTGGCTTAGACTCGAACCGAAAAACAAATTCATGGACAGGACAGGACTCCGGGTTTCTAGAGATTTTCAAGATTCTTCCCTCATAGCTGGCAGTGAGGAGTGTTTGTAAGTTAGTGTTGTTGGAGTATCATTTGTAGTTATCCTCAGTGAGCCTTTTAAACCCAGGGGAAAAATGACCGGCCGCTGGAGGGAGGCAGGACAGTGCAAGCAGCTGGGTCTGCAACTCCGTCTGCAACTGATGTGCTGTTTTGTTTCTCAGCACAGGTGCAGCAGTGATCAGTGGCTCTCAGCATCCGTCGTCATCGTCGTCTGTCAATGATGTGTCTTCAATGTCAACAGATCCGACTTTGGCCTCAGATACGGACAGCAGTCTAGAAGCATCAGCTGGACCTCTGGGCTGCTGTAGATGACTACTTGGGCCTTGGGGTGGGGGTGGGGAGGGACGGGGAGTCGGTTAGTCATTGATAGAACTACTTTGAAAACAATTCAGTGGTCTTATTTTTGAGTGATTTTTCAAAAAAATGTAGTATTCATTTTGTAGTAAAGTAGCTTATTTTTTTTAATTTCAAGTGATGTAATTTAAAACCTAAGTTGTGTTTTAAAACAGCAACGAAACTGTATTGTATTTTTTGCTGTAAGTAACTGTATAATGTAAACCTAATTATTTTATCATGGTTTAAATTTTTTGCATATTTGCTTTATCTTATGCTGCTGATTTTTTTTTTTTTTACTGAATTTGTAAGATTTTGTTTATCAAAGCAACTATTATGTGGTGACTTGCCTATATCATGAATTATTTAAGATTTTTATAGTTTTTTTATTAGAATTTATTTCAGATGTTTTGTTCATGATACTATCCTTCAGGGTTATGTGCTTATCAATGAAATAACCCCAAAGGAGTGAGGGAAAATAACCCGTAGCCAGTTATATTCAGGAATAACTACTGTAAATGATGAACGTGTTAAGAGACCTCCAATATTTGCTACTTGCCAGTCTTAATTTAGTACAGCAATTGGTAGGCACCCTACTTAATTTTGGCAAAAGCTCCGTCATCTAAATGGCAGAGTAACGCAGAGCATGTCTTCAAGGATGCTGGGCTTCCACCACCACCTTCTTATCTGCCCACCCCACCCGACAAAAGTCAAGTAAAAAGAATATGGTGTATTCTGCAAATTTGTGGCATGCTCAAAGTTTATGATCACATAAAGTCAAGAGGATACTTCATGAATAATACATTTCAATGCAAATAAACAGATGGTTCACTTCTACTAGCTATGAGCCTGTTTTTGTATCCACTGAGTTAATCTACTCAGGCTGTAGGCCCCAGCAATGTTCTAGAGTCTGGTCTTTCCGTTTCGTGCAGCCACAGGCCCCTGCACCTTTCCGCTCGCCTGTTACTCGGCGTTCCAGTCAAGCACCAGTTCTCCTGGTGTTTCTGGCCATTTGATTCTACCTGTAGCATAATCATATCTATTCTTGCTGTCGGGAGGTTCCAAAGCCTACTGAGATTTGTGTAGGCGTTGTATCAAATGAGCAATATATACCGTTCATCTGAAAATAGTAGCACACAGCCATATATAGGGTATCATTTTCTAAGGACTGTTTCTTCACATTGAGCAGAGCAGGCATAAATGGTGGTTATTTGGTCTGAGTCTTTCATTTTTTTATGCCTGATTTTCAATATAACACACCATGCGGATGTCGAGTAGTGTTAAGAATGGTGCTGCTCCTGACAAGTGTATGTTAACTGTTTACATTTTATATCTGCAGAATTGTTTCTCTATAACTGAATTTTTCCTAAGTAAAATGTCATTGGAGTCTCATTGTTTCTGAAATACATTATCTGTAATATAACCCAAGCCCCAAGCACCCTTTGTTATCTCTGGAACAAGAGGGATTTAATGTAATGAACTGGGAGATGCGTACTTAAGTAAGTGGCAAGGTTCTAGGCAGAAAGCTCTTTGGAATTCATGGCCAAAAGGAGCAAAAACAGATGCAGCTCAACATGCAATGTCTGAAAGTTCACTCAGCATTTTATTCATATCCTTAGTGCAGAATTCCTTTTCAGCAAGACATTTTAGGTCATTGTTAATGTGCAATATTTGAGATTAAAATCCATTAGCCATTTTATATACTTTGAAACAGCAAGTTTGTTTTCGATGGTTTAGAGTCATGATTTCCAGTGCCCTCCACCTTGTTATCAGTCCTTTTCTATGCATGCAACATAATCCAGTAATTTTATTAGGCAAATTCAAGTCTTAAGACTATAGCACTTCTTGAATCGTAGACACACAGGATCAGAGTCACAATTTTAGCAGAAGTTTAAGCATGAGTGTGTTCTTAGTTGGTTAATTTGACAGTTATTTATTTTCTCTAAGATAGATTATGTCACTATGCACTTTCTCAAGACTCGCGTATTTCATGTTGGATTACTGATAAGCCATCTCTGTCAGTACATACTTTGGTTAAGCAAGGAAGACCAGGTGTTCTGAGTACTGTGTCACTTGTAAATGCCAGCTCCTACTTGCCAGCCATCATGTTTCAGTTGAATTCAAAGGAAACAAACTCGTATTACTTAATGTAACCCAAAATACTTAAATTGTATCCTAAAAACAAGATCTGTTTATTAAATGTGTGCCCCAGGTTTTTAAAACAACTATATCTAAATACAGCTTCCCTTCTTTTAAATTTATCAAGCTAAATATATATTGGTTCTTTTTATTTTATAATCTTTTTTTTTTGAGACAGGGTCTCGCTTAGTCGCCCGGGCTAGAGTGCAGTGGCATCGTCATAGCTCACTGCAACCTCAGACTCCTCAAGCGATCCTCCTGCCTCAGCTTCCTGAGTAGCTGGGACTACAGGTGTGCACCACCGTGCCTGGCTATTTCTCATAATCTTTAAAGCATCTTAAACATTTTTTAAAAGAAATTATAAATAACATTTCTATCAACTAGTACTTATGTAAAGCCACCTTTCCTGTCCTGTAATTTTGGTTTTTCAATTTTATACACTTAATATACCTGCCATCTTACTGTCAGAAAATTATGTTGACCAAGATTTATTATTCAGCTTTGTAGGTTAGGAAAGAGACGCCTATCCTTTCTACATGTCTTCCTGGTTACTATTCTCTTACCCTCTAATGTATACTGACCATTTGTAAAATCATTGGGATCGCTTAATTCTAATGTACATAAATAGAGCATCTCAGCTCTTTTATACTGTGTGCTGAGCGGTTTTCAGTTTGTCGCGCACTTTTCACTGCCGACTGTTCCTGGCGTGCACTCTTCCAAGTTGGTGAAGGCACAGCGCCTTCACACCAGACTTCTAAGAGAAATACCAGCCTCTTAAATGAGCAGGCTACCGCACAACCCCCTTAACACAGAGAAGCTTGATCGCGAAGCAGCAAACTTTCCCGTGAGCCTTTCGTTATTCTGCTCTATGCCAATCCTGCTGTGTTCTCTAAAAAGGAGAGGAGGACGTCAGTGTCTGATAGTGAAGCCAGCATTCCTTGGTTACGGATAAGACTTGGTTCGTTCTGTCGGCCAGCGTCTGCTACATGTATGAAGACTTAACTAGTCAGTGTTGCCTAGGCACTAGCCTGCACAGCATTTTGAGGTAAAAACATAGTATATTTTCAGAAATACTCGTAGTTTGTGAGTGTTGTTCATTAGTCGCGCATTAGCTGTAGAGTGGATGCATGAAGCCCCACGACCCCAGTAAACTTCTCTTACGGTAGAAGAACCACAGGCCGCCGTTCTGTCATTAGCAGCCCTCTTAAATGTCGCCTCTCCATACGCTGTCGCATTTTACCGTGCATTGTGTTTCTACTGATCTCTTTGGTTTTTCGTGAGTGAAAGGAAACTGATTTTTCCTTAACAGCAAGAAAGATAAAGAGGTAAAGGGCATTGAAGCAGAAATGTGTAGTTCGGGGTACGATTAGAAAACTCGTAAGGAAAACAAAAGTCCTAATTAATTTCAAACCGACTGCTCTTAGTTAAGTGCTCTTATGGAGAGTCTAATAAGAGTAACACTTTCTGGCCATTTCTGGTTTAGATTCTCTTTGTTACTGAACCTTTTGAGAAATAGTACCTGTGGATTAGTTTTGCACAATGTTCTATTCTCACAGTGACTTACAAATTAAACTAGGTTTTTATTGAACTACCTCACACTAATTTTCTATGCTTTCCCAAGTAAGCTGTTGCCCTTACTGTTAGATCTTTACGGAGTGTGAATTACAAATGTGTGTTAAATACTTTTTAGCCAGTGTTGACACAATACCAGTAAGTATGTAAAACATATAACTTGCTTCAGTAGGAGACATCACGTGTAAAATCTTTCACTGTGTATCTTGGAAAATTGTGTTAGATGTGCTGGTTGACATTGTCACTGTCTGTTTTTGTAAGTAGAAACCTGCTCGTCATAGCAGTCCATTCTTTACATTTTACAAAAGGAGTAAATCTTAGTAAATTTTACGAAGAAATAAATTACTTTTGTAGGCCCAATATTTGGTATATTTTTGAGAAGCTGTTAATCTTTTAGCGGAATGATGAAGTTAGACTGAAGTAGCTGTCTACCTGGACTGTGACATCTATTTTCTCATTGCAGTTTGTCCTGCTCGGCAGGTTGTCAGACCTGGAAACCGAAGTGTGATAATTGACATTCGTTTTTCTCCGTCTACCTTCCTTCTTTCCTGCCTCTCCTTTCCCTGTCCCAGTCCCTCTCCTCTTCCCCTCCTCTCCATAAAGCAAAATGGGGCACTTTGTAGAGAATGCTGACATCGTTATTGTGGTTTTTAATCATTCATGCCCTAGTCATTAAACACGCGCCACTGGAATGTAAACAATGTTACCTAGTATGTCAATGGTTACAATATTTTAAATAAAAAAGAAAAAACTGGTATGAAAATCATGAAATTAAGTTTTTTTCATTGAAAACAAAATAAAAATTTGTGGTAAGAAGTTTTTCTTGGCAATTTTAGGATTTCCCTTAGATGGGGATAAAGGGGTATTATTAAAATACTAAGACTAATGTCTTAGATTTGAATTTTATAGATTGTAAAGAGCCTACCCTATAGCCCTGGTTTTCTGGTTGATCTAGGTTTGCTTTTCTCATGTTTGAAGTTGCTGGAGAAAGTTTACCTAAAAAAGAGACTTTGCTTCAATGCCCTTAACCTGTTTCTTGGTAATCATTTCAGAGGGCAGCCATCATGTACACGTGGCAAAAATAACTGTTTAAAGCTGGGTTCTGTTTCAAAACAAGGAGAGGGTTTTGGCTCTGAGCATATTTCCAGCTTTTGCTATGCTTATTGCTTTGCTGTGCTTTTTGCCTGCATGGGGTGGGCCGCTGTGTGAGAAAACAGGGTCTCTCGCCATGTCCTGTCCCAACCTCTGTGTGATGACACTCCATCCTGCTCGACTCTTGCCCCAGACAAGCCTTGCACCTGCGTCCCTGCACTCAGGCTTCCCGTCTCTGAGGAGAGGAGAGGGGACAGGGGCTGGACTTTGACCTGAGGACGCCAGCCCATGCCTCTGCGGGCCTGGTGCTCCAGAACGTTGAGTTTAAACTTGTTACTACTTCAGTGATTTTTTATATTTTTACCCAGTCATAAAATGGAGTGATTCATCCTTGTTAATTGACTTACTGCATTTTCCTAGTATTGTTTCTTAAAAGGTCCATTGACTTTATGTACGTGAAGGTTGATTTGTGCTGATTTTGTGGTTTTAAGGTTTTTTTTAGACCTGTTATAGTTTAAATAAATACGAGTATATCTGGACTTCATTTGAAACTAAAAGATACTTCAAATATGCGTTGTAAATGTTAGGCTTCTAACATGTATTTCATTTAATTTCATCAATTAGTGATGAAGAAAGCATATACGTCTGAGACCGTGTGCTGGAAGCTGGGAGTGGGAGAGACACAGGAACAGACGACGGTCTGGACCTCCCGACTGAAACTGCTACGTAGGGGAACGAGGACCATCCTGAAGGGACGCGGGCAGAGGCACTCCATGGAGGAAATGAGGGATTTATAAGGACGCGTGTTTCGAGCCTTGGCAGGTTTAGCGAGGAAGGGTGTCGGAGGCCAAGGAGAAGCCAAGGGGGTTTCAAAGGGAGTGCCTGGGCTCGGAATGAGGAACGGCTGGCACGGTGTCGGTTGTGAAGAAATGGGAGATGAGACCGGCAAGTGGAGGTTCGGAATTGAAACGCTGAAACAAGCTGAGGATCAGCCCTGAAAACAGCAGGAATTCTCTTTACTTCGTAGGTGGCAGGAACCCGTTGCAGTGTGTGAGGGGTGATAGGACCAGACCCTGGTCTTAGAGCAGTCACTGACAGTGGAGGCAAGTCAGCAAGTCTAGTTAGGCCAGAGCTGTGGGGATTGGTGACTGGGAGCCAGAGGTATCCAGTTGAGAGGGCAGTGGGAATGGAAAAGAGGGGACTCGGAAGCGTTGCCATGACGGAGGTGAAGTCACACCGATTAGCATTTGGAGCGGGGGCAAGAGGGTCTAGAGCCCCGATGATTGGGCAGCATGCAAGAGGTGGTGTGGGGAAAATACATTCAGTGCATGCTGCAATTTGTGCATCCCAGTTTGAAGGATCCATGACAGAACACATGTCAGATATGGTGTCAGCTTACCACTGACTGTTCTGGGCGTGGGAAGAGGGGAACAATTGGTTCACTCCCCTACCTGCCTGTAGACCTGTCCGTCTTTCCTCGTGAGGTCTGAGTCATCTGCTTGCATGGCCTTTCTACTGTTTTCATTAGTGTCGTTTTGTGCACAGAGGAAGATGGGGGGAGATTGCTGTGGGAGGCAGCACATGTGAGACTTTAGACTTACCTGGACGGGGCGGGGGCATAGCTCTGATTGCCAAGGAGCAAGTGAGTGGCGAAGCAGGCGACAGAAGTACTTTCGAACACTTGGCGGGAAATGTAAAGAAGTCCTGACGGTGTCTTCAGAGAAGAGAGGGGTAGACTGAGAGGTCAGAACGAGGTTAAAAGGGACGAACCAAAGGTTCCTCTATGAGACAAGGCCCTAGAGAGGCTGGGGTCTACTGGATCCTGCAGGCCCAGCCGAGCCACAGCTCCAGGTGGAGAGATGAAGTCACCTTGGGAGAGTCTCTGCCAGGCTGAGCCGGGCTCTACTTCACACGAGAATGGGGCTCCCCTCACGGGGTTGCGGTGCTGGTAGGAAAACATGTACTTTGATGAAAATGATCAGTGTAAAGCCAATGTGAAATGGATGGTTTTAGACTTGGATAGAAACAGAAGTGGTTTAAGATACGGAGAACGGTTGAAGAGAAAGGCAAGCCTTTCGTGCGGTCTCGCACCTGAGAACTGCTGTACACTCTGACCCCTGAGTCATCCTCTCATCCCCAGGAGTCCCAAACTTTACGTGGTTGGTAAGAATAATTCCTCATTTGAGAAAAATGCCTCAAAATCATACTGAATTTTTATTAATAGTTACAACAGTCGAACACTGTTTTGGTTCCATTTCATGTCATTCCCACCATGCCCTTTCCAGCTGAACCTCCTCCGTGGCACACACTGTACGTCTGTGTGCTGCTCTGCCGTGGGCCGGGTCCTTAACTTCTCTGTGCTTCCACTTCCTCAGCTGTAAAGCGTAGAGAATAACGGCACCTACACGTTTAAGGAGTGAACGCGATACGCGTGCAAGGCACTTGGAACAGCCGCCGCTCTGTGAAGTTATCCTCCTTCTAGACATTTTCCCACAAACCGAGCTCTTTGATGTTTGCCAAAAAGCTTTCCGCGGCTTTATCTCCCTGCTGTTTTCACAGACCACAACACGCCTTGAGACCCCCGGGCTCAGCTGTCGGCAGGGCTTGGTGGGAGATGGAAGTAGCAGTGACGTGCCTGGTAGAAAAGGTGGTGATTCTGGCCAAGGTGGTACAGAGAGGCGGCAGTGGGACAGTGTCATGGCGCCTTAGCTGGGATTTCGGGGGACTTGGGACAGAGCTGCGTAAGATATCGGGAGGGTTCTGCAGGGGACCAGGGTCGGAGGGAGTCTGTGAAACTCGTTACTGTCCCTGACTCCGTGTATCACCCACAGGCCAGGGAAACAGGGATGTACGGATTCCGGCCCGAAGCCCGTTTACTGTCCGGAATGAATGTGATTCATTCTTGCTCGGCATTCGAAAGCCAGTTAAAACAAAGGATCTGTCTTCCCTCCCCTCCCTGCCCACCCCTCACACACATACACACCACACATGCTTAAAATTGTTTTCTAACTTTAAGAAAAACGTACATTGGTCTTTGCCAACCCGTGTGTTTTTCAGTGTGAGACATTCACAATTTCCAGTTTTTTTCTTTAAAGTCAAACACAAGTTTTAAAATGCTTTTGATATAATCTGAGAACAGAATCCTCGATTTTTACCAATCTTCCACTATTGTATGGTTGGTTCATCCACACTTAATTTGACGATATTTTTAGCAACTTGCCTCCACTGAATCTTTCTAAAGAATTCCACTAGGGTTCCAAAGAGTTAATGCCCTATCTGTTCATGTTCATAATTCATCAATTTACTTAATATTAACTGGTGTCATTACAACAACATAGGTTTGGGAACAGATTCAGTAAATGTAACGCGGTTGGAGACAACAGAAGTGGATGGGGTGGGGACACTGGGCCAGAGCCCCACCCGCGCCGGCCACGGTGCTCAGTGTGCATGACAGTTGGAAGTCAGATGTTTCACGCACAAGACGGAGAGTGCTGGCCACCGAGAGACTTCTAAATAGGGCCAATTAATTTTCAGATAAAAATTGTGTTTGCAGATCCTAGTTTCGCCAGCAGGTGGCAGACGTGGCTCACATGCTCACTCGTCCCACCTTGGACTGACTTGGCAGGAAGCCGAGCCTTGCCGGTAGTCGTGGCTAAGCCAGAACCGACACCTTTCCTTCCATCATGTGAAACCCCTTTGGTCTTCTCTGCCCTTGCTGTGGGATGTAGCACGTGTGAGACTTTAGAATTACCTGGACGGGTGGGGGCATAGCTCTGATTGCCAAGGAGCAAGTGAGTGGCAAAGCAGGTAACAAAAGTACTTTTGAACACTTGGCAGGAAATGTAAAGAAGTCATGACAGTGTCTTCAGAGAAGACAGGGGTAGACTGAGAGGTCAGAACGAGTTTAGAAGGGACGAACCAAAGGTTCCTCTATGAGACAAGGTCCTAGAGAGGCTGGGATCTACTGGATCCTACAGGTCCAGCTGAGAGATAGCCTGGTGGCATCTCTCTCCAAAGCCAGCAGAATTCCAGGACTGTGGGGCGGGAACTCGACAGGATTATGAGAATGCCCTGGTGTTCCCACCTAACTTCTCTAAGCCTCAGTTTCTCCCGTGAATAGGGAGAGTGGGGCCACTTGCTAGCTTGCTGGGTTATCGTGAGGAGTCGAAGTCGCCTCATGTTCGTGTTCTTTTCTCTTTCTCCTTGAATAGGCGAGGGCAGCATTTCACTTTTGGGGAAAGCTGCAGTCACTCAGATGGCCGGCTCGCCACGGCAGTGGGCCAAGAGCAGACAATGGGGCTCTCCGCTGGCCGCTCCCGCGCTCCCAGCGATGCCCTGACCGCCGATCCTGCCAGAAGCCATGGCAGGCACCCGGCCTCCTAGTTGTGAGGCCACCAGTTAGCTGCCCAGGGAGTCACCTGCCTGGCTCAGCCCTCTGGGCTTGCACGTCATGGTGGGGAGCCAGCATTTCTTGAGAGCACTGAGACCCTGGCGTTTAAAGCCTCGGCCCATTTTAACAGGCCAGGCATTGTCGGTTTATATGTGACTCCAGGTACATGGGCGGTTGGGCCTGAATGACTTCTGCAGAGACAGTGGTCAGAAATGGGGGTGCTTTGGTGACCACCACTCCCCACAAGTCCCCTGCAGGTTACTGCTCAGGGGCAGCAAGAGGCCACGTCAGGACGCCGTGAGGGAGCAGGTGAAAGCAGCCCTGACACTGCTGTGCCCGAAGTCACTGCTGTGCTGCCCGCGAGGCACAGCCCCGGGAGCTCTGGCTGGGGCCTGGCTGTGTGCGGTGCGGGCGGGAAAGGCTTTCTGGAGGGACTGGCCCTGCTGGGGCCTTGAAGTCTGAGGACCAACTGGAGGAGGAGAGGAACAGCAGGGAAGGGCGCGGGATTAGCACACGCTCCCAGAGAGTCTGGAGATGGGAAGGGCCCCGTGGGCACCTAGAGGACTGAGAGCAAGCGTGTCCCATCGCCTTGGCTCAGCTCTCCCGCAGACGCAGGCCACAGTCACCTGCGCCTCGCCAGGCTGCAGAAGCAGCACCCAGCCTGAGCTCCCGCTCCCAGGCACTGACCCTGGGGCACAGCTGGGGCCAAGCAAAGGCGAGCAGCTTGTGGTGGAAGGCCCAGGGGACCTCCCCAGACAGAAACCAGCTCAGAGGCCCAGATGGCTCAGAGGGGAAGGGAGAGAGGGAGGAAAGGCGTCTTGCCTGGAGTGCCGGGATGATGGAGCTGAAGGCTCTGGATCTGCACGAGTCCAGCCTCGGCAACAAGGCTGGGTGCTCCCCGGGGAGCTGCACATCCCACCTCTGGAGGCCTGTTCCACTCCCTCCACAGGCACACCCCGGGGGCACCCAGCCCTGCCTGAAACAGTGGAGGTCACTTGGTAAACCCCATTTTGCACAGCCATAAAGAATAAATCAGGTAAGGCGGCGTCGTGCTTTCTGAGCAAATTTAATAAAGCAAACTGTTCCTGGTGGCTACCCACCCCATTTAGGTGGACACAGGGGACTTTTCCTGGGCGAGGGGCTGAACGCTGCCCCTTTCTGACACCCGCCAGGCTCCACCTGGTTGGAGCAGCATCCGGATCCCGCCAGGGGCGTGTGGGGTCCCACCAGTCCCCACAGCTGGCTGCAGGGCTCCCGGCCCTGCCGAAGGCCTAGGTCCAAGCCCGGGGGTCTGGCTCCTCGTGCGGCGGGAGGCCAGCAGACAACGCAGAAGGGAGCTCTGCCCTTCCTTTTATTTGGGGGCTCTGGCACCTTTGGCCCCAACAGTCAAGCTTCCCAGGGTTGAAAAAAACTCCTCCATTTCCCTCTGCAGCAGCTGGTTCCTCCGCTCAGCGTCCTCCCGCGCCCGCTCGGAGTTCCGCAGCTTGATCTCCAGCAGGACGTACCTCTTCTTCTCCTGCTCCAGCTCTTCCTCCAAGCAGCACACGCGCTTCCTCAGGTCGGCACTATCTTCCTCGAGTCTTAAAGACCAAGAAGAGACACTTGGTTTTAGGCTCCAGCTCACTGGGTTTGGCCTTGGCAGAGGCGGCCCGGCTCGCACTCACTGCAGCAGGGAGGGCCGGGCCTCGTGAGAACCCCAGAACGTTACCCGCGACAGCCCAGCAGCTCCCCTCGGCCTGTAATCCAGAAATGCCACCGTGGGGATCTCCCTGAGTCCTCACTACGATAAAGAGCACCTGCTGCCCCAGCACAGCCACCTGTCCTGCTGGAGGGTCACCTGCCAGCTGGCGGGAGCAGCACAGGTCCCACATGGGGGGCAGGGCTCAAATTGTCCCCTGACCTTTGCTGTCTTGCCCCAGCCTCCCTCCTGGCCCCCCACATGGCCCCTATGCCCAAGCCGGACATGGCAACTATTTGGGTGGTCACTTCCATGCTCAGTATCTGCAATATATAAAGAACTCTTACAATTTTGTTTAAGAGACAGGGTCCCACTCTGTCATCTAGGCTGGAGTGCAGTGGTGCGATCACAGCTCACTGTAACCTTGAGCCTCACTGTAACCCCGAACTCCTGGGCTCAAGCGATCCTCCCTCAGCCTCCTGAGTAGCTGCGACTATAGATGCGCACCACCACACCTGCCTAAGTTTTCTACTTTCTGTAGAGATAAGGTCTATGTTGCCGAGGCTGGTCTCAAACTCCTGGCCTCAAGCGATCCTCCTGTGTCAGCCTCCCAAAGTGCTGGGATCACAGGTGTGAGCCACTGTGCCCAGCCCACACCATGTATTTTTAAAAATGTATCTTGTTTATGGTCTCTGTCCCCCTGCTCCCCAAATAAGAATGTGGGCAGAGATTTTGATCACTTTGGGTCACAGCTATGTCCCCAGCATCCAGCACAGTGTCTGGTACTTCACAGACAACAGATTCTCTTTGGGGAATGCACGAAGGAAGGCCGGCTCCCGATCAGGGACGGGTTCCGAGTCCGGGTCCGCAGGGCACTAAGCCAGTCTCATCCCCCCACCCAGTGACTCCGCATGTGCCCAGAACAGGGGCCATGTTCCCCCAAGGCCTGCTGCGCAGGATGGGCGCTGACCGCCCCCCCTTCCTGTGCTCAGAGACCCTCCTCGCTCTACACCCTCCCTCCCTCCGACCAGGACGGCAGCCCCTCTGCAGGGGCCACCGCTGCTGCCCTTTCCTCTGGGAACCTCATCTTCCCTCCAGCCCAGCGAGCAGGAGTTAGTGCGAGCAGTGGAGGTTCCCAGGCACTCCGGAGGTGCCGAGCCCTCCCACCCGCTGACCACTTAGTCCTCAGGCCAGACGGGGGAGGCCGCTGGCCCAGAGAGCCTGCCAGGGACACTCAGCCAACAGCCGGTGGGGCTGGGACGGTCTGAGCAGAGCCCACCACCAAGCAGTACTGCGTCCTCCCTGAGGAGCCGGGCCTCTGAGAAGGTGGAAGGAGCTCATGGTGGCTCTGCAGACAGACGGGAGAGACGCTGGTGCCACCTGCTGTGGAACAGCCTTCCGTACAGCGAGACGTCCCACCCCCCGCAGCTTTGGTCTGGGAGCTCATCTCCGGCAGTGATCACCTTCCACCGTGTCTCTGGAGGGTGCCCCGCTACCTCTGCCTGGTAAACTCCAAACCAGGGCCTACATTTGTGGGTCTTCCCAACAATGTTACACCTGTTGGTCCTCCAAGTCCTGGCTCAAGCACTGCCTGCCGTGACCTCCCCCATGGCAGGGGCCTCTGCCCTCAAGGTCCCTCTCCCGTCTCTTCCCCCGCCACCCCCCACCCCAGACTCGGCACCTGCGTGTGCCTGGCACTCCCTGGTGCCCAGGAGACGGCTGTCGGCAGAGCAAGGGCCCAGGGCTGCCATTCCAGCTCCCGGTGGAAGCCCCAGGCTCAGAACGGGCAGCAGGAATGCCTTCCACCCCCACGGCCCCTGCCAGAGAAAGGACACCCTGAAAACCCGCTCGTGTGTGGGCCCTGGGCACACAGGGCAGCCAGCCGCTGGGACATGGGGCCAGAGTGGCTGAGGGGCCTGAGGCGCTGACAGGAGCCCAGCGCACTGTCCAGTGCAGTCTGCCCTTGACCCCAGTTGAAGACCCCGGCCCCCTGCAGACCCCCTGCAGGTCCTCACGAGGAGGCTGGGAGGCTGGACAGGGCCCCTCTGTGAGCGAGCCTGCAAGCCTCAGGGTGCGGGCAGCAGGGCTCCCTCAGCACAGAAACTGGGCTCTGACCCCAGAGGGAGTCCTCACTCCCTGCCTGGCCTGGGGCCTAGGAGCACAGCACCCGGGCTATGGGACTCGTACTGGGACACAGCCGGGACCTGCCTCTTCTGGGCCCGACCCCTCCAGCAAAGGCACGTGCTCTCCCTCAGCAGGTGTTCGTGGAGCCTCCCCAGAGACTGGAGCTGCCGCCCGCCTGCCCAGGCTCACTGTCAGGGCCAGCGGGGCACAGTGCTGCGGCAGGCTGGACCTGCGCGGGGGCCTTTACCTTTTCATACTCATCTCATACTCAGTCCTCTGCCGGCTCAGCTCCACCCTGAGCTCCGCGACCAGGCCCTGCAGCGCCTCCGAGCGGCGCGCGCGCTCCCGGCTGGGGCTGCCGGGCTCGCTGGGCTCTCGGCTGCCGGCCGCCTCGTCGGCGCTGTGGCCCGGGCCCCCGCCCGGGGAGCCGCGGTCCTCGCTGTCGCTGGGGAGCGGGGACGGCTCGAGGGCCCACTCGGTGTGCAGCGAGCTGCGGGCCGACGAGTCGCTGGCGCGGCAGGCCGTGCAGCTGCTGAGAGAGCCCCCCGCCGAGGCCTCGCCCGACGACGCCCCGGACCACGCGCTGCTGGCCGCGCTGGGGGTGCCGGGCGCCAGGCTGGGCGGCGGCACGTTGTCGTAGGTGGAGAGTCTCTGCGCGGAGTCCGAGTCCTTGAGCCGGTCTCCCGACGAGGCCCGGCGGTGGCCGCGCAGCGAGGACAGCCCGTTCATGAGCCAGTTCCCGCCCGAGGAGATGACGGGCACCTCTAGGGACGAGCCGCCCCCCTTCGGGCTCCCGGACCGGGACCCCGGCTGCCGGAAGGACGACTTCCAGCCGGGCAGAGTCTGCACCTTCTTCACAGGGCCGGGGGCTGCGGGGCGGCTGCCGAGCCCCGTGGAGGAGGCCCTGGACAGCCCGGCCACGGCAGCCCCGTCCAGAGACGAGGTCCTGTGCGCGGGCGGCGCGGGGCCGCCGGGCCCTCCCTGGCTGTCCCTCGTGACCTCCTCGGAGCCCCAGCCCACTGTGCACTGCGGGCCCCCACGCGGGGACGCGGGCCCTGGCGGGGCCGTGGCGGTGAAGAGCTGGCTGTGCTTGCGGATGAGGACGGTCATCAGGTGCTGCACGAGTGAGGTGCCTGCCGGGCGAGAGAAGGGCCTCGCCGTGAGCGCCCCGGGCCAGTGGGGAGCTGTAGCTCGGACCCGGCTGCCTGGCCCTGCACCCAGAAGCAGGCGGACCACCACACCCCCCAAATCCAGGGGCGGACGGGACAGTGCCCAAGAAGGCCCTTCCCCAGACACAGAGCCTCCAGCAGGGAGGAAGCACCGTGCCTCCAGCTGCACCCCCAGCTGCTGCCAGGAAGCGGGGACACCAGTCAAGGCGGGGGGAGGCAGAGCCGCGGGCGGTAAAGGAAGGACCATGGTGCCCACCCAGCTGCCCCCGCCCGGCCTGTTTCCCACAGCCAAACCAAGACCAGAGACTGGGGCAGTCTGCGGGTGGTACCGAAGGCTGAGTGCTTGAGTGGACGCCCCACCCCCCAGCTGAAGCCAACTAGGAATCCTGGAAAAAATCAAGCAAGGATTTGGAAGCCCTGAGCACCAGGGGAGGCAGGCGTGCGTGCAGCAGGCAGGGCAGGCGGGAGCCAGCGTGGCTCCTTCTGGCCTTGCCGGGCCTGGGGCGGCGACCCAGCAAGGGCAGGCCCCGGTGGGTGGCGCCCTGGGCAAAGGCACCTGGGGAACCAGAGCAGCCGTCCGCAGCTGGGAGCACGGGCTCTAACTTCCATGCTGCCCGCGCCGTGCCCTCTGGGACGTGTGGCTGACTGGCCTCTGGTGAGTCACCTCACCTCTCCTGGCCTATTTCCTCATCTGTAAAATGGGGGCACGGCCACAGCGTGGGCTGGTTGTGAAGACTGAAATTAGGTGATACACATATGGGTCTCAGTAGCATCATACTGAAAGCAGCTGCTCATGCTGCCATTGGTTTTTTATCATTATTTATCACAGAGGAGAAATTCTCCAGGGCTTGCAAAACTCCAACATCCAGGACTCTATGGCAATGACTTAATCATAAAAGTGAAGCAAAAACATCTGTGTGTGTCCAAGGGCAGGGGCACGGACCCTCCCCCCCTCCCCCAGTCTCCCCTGTCCACAGCAACCGCTGGCCACTCTAATTGCACCCGATGACCTGCTGCTGCCGGTCACAGGGCAAAGTTCCTTTTCCTTTTGTAGCTGGACCGTGGGGGTGGGGGAGTGAGGTCTAGAGGGGCTCCTGCCAAGTCCCCGGAGATGGAGACGCCACCTGAGCCACCCCTCCCGCGGGCCTGGCCCTGGGCTGGTTCTGAGGACTTGCCCAGACCAAGATGGGCCCAGACCCCGGCAGCCCCCACAACCCCCAGGCATGCCTCCCCCATCACCTTCCATGATGGTCACTGGGTCCTCTATCTGTGGTCGCAGAATGTTAGGTCCAAAAACAGTTGCCAAGTTCTGCACGCTCATCTTGTTGACGTTTGAGTGGGACTGAACTTCATCCAGAAACCTGCAAAGGAAAGAAGAAGCATTCGACAAAAAAGCAAATTCTAATGCCCAACCTGCTGGAGCTGTCTGGACCCCATGCCCAGCCTTACTGCCCATCAGCTTTTGGCTGCTGGGCACGGCCTGCCCCTCCCAGGCTCAGATCAGGGCAGAGCTTCCCCTGGGGTCTGAAAGGGCCATCAGAAGCAAAGGCCACTGAGACAAGCGCACGTGGTTTGCATGGAAGGAGGATGCGTGACTTTCCAGCCTGCAGTGGGGACAAATGCCCTGGAAGGCCCACACGCCAGCACGCCCCCTCCCAGAGCCCAGGATGAGGACCAAGAAGGGTTGTGGTCAAGGGGCAGACACCTGGGGGAACTGGATGGCGAGGGGTGCTCAGGAGGGACAGAGGGTATATCCCTTCTGGAATAATCCACTTGGGACTGTTTAGAACCCCCTGCTTCTGCGGGACCGTAAGTCCCGTGAGCTCAGGGTGTACTCTTCATACCCCCCACTGGATGCGCGCTCAGCGAGGCTGTGTCGGGGGCACCAGCCAGGCCCCTCTGTTAGTGGCGGCTGTGTGCATGGGGGTGGTGAGCAGGTGCAGGAGCGGGCAGTCCCCCGCCCCTGCGCCACTTACTTGCAGATGTATCTAAGCAGGTTGTAATTGGCCTGAGGAAGGTTGCTCACTTGTTTAGCCAACTCCAGAGTCCCCTTGGGAAGGAAGGAGAAAAACACAGAATTTCAGACACAGCCATGAGGCCACGGGCCCCCCTCTGCCTGGATGGGCCTGGGGGAGGGGCGGGCAAGGAGAAGCGGCCCAGCAGGCTCCACCCCGGACAGGCCGCGGCCTCTTGGGGGAGCTGACTTGCTTTCAGGGGCCGGTGTGAGGGGGAGCCTCTGCCGGGCCACAGAGGAATGTCAGGGCCAGCACTCGGCCCACTTATCAAGGCACAAATATTTGCCAGATAACGACCCCTCGTCTCCCCCACAGCCACAGGAAGGCAAACAGTCCGCCCAGCCCCGAGCCGGGGGCTGCAGACCAGCCTCTGTCCTGGGGCTGGCGCACGCTCTTCTGGGAAGGAGGCGGGACATAAACAGATAAAAGGTCCCCTAGTTTCTGTGCCCCACGGCAGGCCTGGGGGCCCGAGTCGGGCATGGGTCGGATGGTAGGAGCCCCTGCAGTATGGCAGCCAGGGCTGGGCACCCTGGACCTGCCCCCAGGGACCAAGGCCAGCAGGCGGGGAGGCCCCCCACACAGAGCAGGCCTCTAGCCGGGATCCATGTGCCACGAAAATTCATGGAAAGTCAGAGTTTGTGTCCTGACTGTCTATGCAGCTGCTCAGCCAGCCCACCTCCCAGGATAGGTCCCCAGGAGCCACTGACCTCCCCCTCGTCCTTGGTGAGTAGCTGGGCGCAGCTGAGGAAGTCCTCATACCTGGCGAAGGGGACCACAGGCTCGGGGAGCTCCCGCAGGTACAGCTTCAGCAGGGAGGCCACCGTGTGCACGTCCGTTGTGCTGGGGGCGGAAGAAGGGACAAGTATGAGACCTGGGACGCCAGGGAACTACAGGAATGATCGCACCTCCACCCCACCCAGGGGCAGCCTCTGCTCTCAGGTCCGTGTGTGCACAACGGCGGGCTGCATAGGCAGCTGATGGCCCCTGGTCAAGGAAGGCCCGGCTGCTTCCGGGAGCACTGGCCAGGGCTGCCAGGGCTGCAGAGGGAAGACCGCGGCTCCGTGGCTGGGAGCTCCAGCTCCCCTGAGTCCCACATCTCTGTCAGTCTGACAGGGACAGCACCTCGCCACCACGGTGGATGCTCTGGGCCAGGGGATCACGCAGGACCTGTGCAGCTCACAGGGCAGGGCCTGGTGGCAGCGGGCCAGGGAGTCCCCTACCACAGGCCTGGTGGCTATCCCAAGGTCCCCTCCAGGGCGATGTGGGAGCTACCTGCTCCCTGGGGTGGGAACAGCTGTCCTGCAGGCCCCCACTAGGTGCTGCCCCAGCCCCAGCGTGCATCTGCTCTCCCCCTGGGCTCGCCCTTGGCTGGAAGTGGGGGAGCTGTGCCAAAGGCACCCACCATGCAAAGCCACCGGCTCCTTGGTGGAGAGCAGGAGTCCCTGGCACTGGCCATCAGGGCCAGGTCAGAGGTCAGGCCCGTGCCCCAGCCCCTACTCCAGTGCCCCATGTGTTCACTCGAGGCCTTGGTCACCTGCTCTGGGAGCTGCCCAGGCTGAAGTGGGACAGCTGTGGAGGGTGGGGCCCGGGACCTGGATATGCTCCCACCAGGTGTCCAGGAAGCAGGGAGGCTGGGCTCTGCAGTTCAGTTCCTGTACTAGATACGCAGGCGTCTCCCCTGCTCGCATCCCAAGCCGTATCTGGGCCCTGGTAGTTCGGCTGTTTGTCTAGGGCCCTGGATTTAAACCCTGGACCTGCATGCGCACCCCTCAGTGGAGAAACTCAGGAAAGATGGGCCTGGGGTCAGGACACCTTGCTGTGCCACTGAGGTGTGACGTGGCCCTGGCCAAGTCCCATGTTGGTGCGTCCCTTCTGCCCTGACATTTGGGACTCTAGGGTTTCATATGCCCATGTGCACCCCACATCCACATACCTGGGACCTTTCCCTGCCTCAAGCCCAGTGGCTCTTGACCTCCGCGTCCCCCAGCCAGGCATGCCGCTGTTCACACCCTCCAGTGCCCTCTCCCAGGTCACCTCTGCCCACACCCCTGGGTGCCTACAGCCCCTTCCCCACTGGGGCCCCACGGGTTCCACAGCAGCCTCTGCATGAGCCGGAACCAGGAGAGAAGGGGGAGGGACGGGAGCCAGGCCATCAGGTTTGCCCTGTAGAGGGACAGGTGGCCAAAGCAGAGAAGTGTGGACAGAGCCAGTCCGTCTCATCTCCCCGCCTCCTGCAGGTGGGGACGGATGCATTTCCGCCCTGGGCGAGTGGACGCAGAGTGGTCCCTCCACGCTGCAGACCTCCCCGCTACATCCCTGCCTGGAGCCCACCCCACAGCCAGGGCCCTGCAGGGTCCTACTGCTCAGTCCTGCCTACCGCCCCCCGCCCCACGCCCCTACTGTCTCCACTGTCTCCTTCCCAGCTCCTGCTGGGTGCCCATCCTGAGCGCCCCGCCCCCTCCCCGCCACGCCCGCCATGGATCCAGGCCTCCCCACGCACCAGCACCCCAGGACGATGCTCCACAGCCTGTGGCCCACGGGAGTCCACCCTGGGTGGATGCTGCCACGGGGGGAGGGGGAGGGATGGGGCTGGGGCAGGGCAGGCAGGGCAGCAGCTGGTCAGTGGATGCGCGGCCTGCCCCGGCCGATTCGGCTGCCCTCCTACCAGCGAGCGAGGCGCCCAGCCTCAGCCACGGCGCCTCCGTGTGCAGGTCCCTCCGCATCTCTCCATTCCCAAGGGCCCCTCTCGCCCCCGCCAACATGGGTGTCCCCCGGAGCACGGCCACAGCCTCCTGCCACCCCCTACCACCTTACTCCCCTGGAACCCACTGTCCCCTTGGCGGTCTGGCTCACGCTGTCCGTCACCTGTCCCCCATCCTCTGCCCGGCCAGGCCCTGCCTCCCGCCTCACTGGCCTCTCAGAGCCAGGAAAACACCCGCCCTGGCCTTCTGGAAGAGCCTGGGCCTTCGCAGAGCTCCTACCTGAGAGCCTCCCCACCCCGGCCTATAGCGCCCTATTAAGTCCCTACTGCCAGGGTTGGTCCCGGCTCCCTTAGCATGTCCTAGCACGTCTGCTGCACAGGGCGCCCGCCCTACTCCCCGCCTCCCCAGGGCCTCCTCTCCCAGTGGACAGGAGGTGAGTGAAGTTAAAAAAAAAAAAGGCTTGCTGCCAGGAGTTGATGGAGCGCCGAGAGGCTGGCACAGAGGAGACCCTCCTCGGTGCTCGGCAACAGTGTGGACAGCCCAGGAGAGCTGCTGAAGCCCAGCCTGGGGCAGCGGCGGGAGGGCCGGGAACAGGACAGGCCTGTTGGGGGTCTTTATGGGGGAGGGGCCTAGGACTATAGGCTGGAGGGGATGTTCTTACACAGGTGAGCAGAGAGGTGAGGAGGGGGCTTCGTGCGGAACAGGGGCCAAGGATGGAAGCTGACACCCCAGCAGGTGGCAGGCTGGAGTCTGGGAGAGACAGCTCCCTCCTGGGCCCCTCTGCAGGGTGGGCACAGCCACAGAGCCAGAGGAGCTGCCATGGACGCAGCAGAAAGCAGGAGAGAAAGTCTCAGGTACTCCAGAGGAGTTTCTAACGGGAGAGGGCACTAAGCCCAGGGCGTCCGTGGGGTGTGAGGGTCACTGCTGAGAAGGTGGGGTGGGGGGACAAGCTTGGAGACGGGCCTCCAGACACAACTCCGGAAGAGTATGAGTGGCCAGACGGGAAGGCAGATGGGGGAAGGTGTGTCCAGGAAGCAGGGTCAGCCTGCCCCCACCGCTAAGAGGCCAGGAGTCAGGTCTGCAAGCTGGGTACGGAACACTCTGTGGGGGGCCAGCAGGTGGGCAGGGCAGGGAGGGCAGCCAGGCTGAGCACACCGAGAACACACCTCGGCACAGCGGTGTGTCAAGGTGGAGACAGCCTGGTGTGTGAGCCTTACCCAGCCCACAGCCACCGCAGGGAACTCCACTGGAGTTTAAGCGGGGCAGTGGCAAGGTCTGATCTGTGTTTGCAGACATCCTTCACGTAGCATCAGGCACTAGGGCAGTGCATCCAATCCTAGAGAGCTTCTGAAAGTCCATGTTCCCAGGCCCTGCCCAGGTGGCATTATTTGAAGCAATTTCTAACCCTAACTTACTTGGGGCCACACAGGCACAGGAAGGAAGAGACCTGGCTGGCAGAGGGTCAGAATGGACCACAAGCTCACTGAGAGTCAGCACTGGGATGGAGCTTCAGGAGGCCGTAGCTGAAGGGACCCCATGCCCTCCCAGGGCTCCACATCTAAGGAAAGGACCTGACCGACTCTTGTGGCTGTGGTGGTGCATCTGGGAAGGAGCTGGAGGGACTGCGGGAGGTTCTGCTCTGGGAAGCCCTGGCTGCCTGTGAGTGCCGGTGGCCTATCCTGGGGCACAGGCGGGCCTCATCTGTGAGGGCATATCTGAGAAGAAAGGACAGAAGCTCCACGGAGGCTAGAGTTGGCTCGATGCAGAAAGAACTTTCTATGGAAAATGGCCCCCTAATGGGTGGGGTTCTGGCAGGGAGAAGAGAGCCTCCAAACAGCCCTGGGGTGGGGGTGAGCCATGACTCCCCTACTTGCAGCTCCTGGGCTATGAGTACAGCTGACTCCACCCAGGCAGGACCCCAAGGCCTGGGTAAGTCCCTTATGACAGATTAGGAGGCTAACGGCCCCAGGACAGGTGGAGGAGATTTGCTTCCGTGTCCCTGAAACCTGACGGGGTGGCGAGCTGCTGCACCATCTTGTCACCGACAGAGCCTGGGGAGAGTCATCCAAGGAGGTAGAGCCTAAACACAGACCTCGCAGGAGGCTGGAGTCCTGGATACAGCTGTGCCTGAACTACTCCAGCACAGCAGCCGGCAGGGCCCTTGCCTCTGTTGGGTCAGGGTGATGAGCATGTGCGTGGAAGCTGCCAGAATGGATGTGAGCAGGCCGGGTTTGTGGCAGGCATCCACGCTGAGAGGAGACCCAGGGCTGCCAAGGTGAGTTTGTACCCTACGCTCTGCCCACCAGGAGGGCTGGGTGAGCACCCGTGCGCCAACGTGGGCAGCCATCCCGCCCACCGTCCTGTTGCCCGGCTTCCTGGGTGCCGGCCCACCCCGCCCACTGGAGCTGGAGCTCTGGGCAGGAGCCCCGCAGGGGGAACGGACAGGGGCTCCATCCACAGCCCCCTTCCCTGAAGCTCACCTGTCAAACAGTGGCTTTTCTCCACAGTCAAAGGAGTCCTGCAGGTCCCTCACCAGGTTGGCCTGGCCCGGCATGCGGAAGAGCCCCTCCTCGGTGAGCCCGCGCTCCCGGATGAAGTCCACACACTGCTCCACCAGCAGCGGGGCCAGGCGGGGGCCATACTTCCGCTCATGGTGGACTGTGTCCTCCAGGCGCTGCCCAAAGATCCCTGGGCAAGAGAGGAGCTGGTCACGCCCTCGGCCCCCCAGGTCTGTGTGGGGCAGAGGGCGCTGGGACAATGGAGGCGGTGCTGCTGTCAGGGCCTGAGGAAGCCAGTTATGCACTGGGAGGGTGCACCAGGAGGCCGGGCCGGCCCGTGGACAGAGAGCAGGAGGGAACAGGGGGCACGTGGCCTGGCCTGACCTGAGCCCGTCCCAGCCAGGAGCACGCGGCCTGCAGGGCACAGGCATCACAATGTCGTCCATCAGTTTTGCAGACACTCCAAGTGGGAAACCCTCGACGCCCACCGGCGGCACATGAACGGTACCTGTGTTCTGCTCCTGCTGGGGAGCACTGCGCTCACGAGAACGGGTGAGGCCCAGCTCGCAGGACAAGACAGACGACACCGTCACGTGAAAAACACAGCCACGACTCAGCATCACCGATCGTTAGGGAAAGGCGAGGTACCACCCCACACCCACTCGGACGGCCACTGTGTGGAAAAACAGCGACTAAGGAGGGGTGGGGAGCACGGGGAGAGGACGGAACCCTCGCGCGCCGGCGGGAGCGTGAAACGGTGCAGCTGCCGCGGAAACGGTAGAGCAGGTCCTCGAAAGTCTCCAAAGAGAATCGCCATAGAATCCAGTGATCCTGCTTCCCAGTCTAGACCCAAAAGAAGTGAGAGCAGGGTCTCGAAGCGACAGGTGCACACCCGTGTTCACTGCAGCACTGCTCAGGACACCACACGCGGACGCACGGCGGAGCTGCAGCGTACACGCAGCTGGGACGTGGCCCAGCCTGAAAAGGGAGGAAACCCCGACACTCGCGACACCGTGGACGAACCCTGAGAACGTCACGTGAGTAAACCATTCGCAGACGGACGCGCACCGTGCGATTCCACTGAGAGAGGAACCTAGAATGGCGGAGTTCGGCAAGACAGAGGGGACCGGCGCCTGCCGGGGCTGGCTGGGGCAGGAGACGGGAGTTAGGACCTCAGGGGCGCGGAGTCGCAGCTTCGGGAGATGAGAAGGGTTCTGGAGGTGGATGGTGCTGGTGGTTGTGTGACAATCTGAATGACCTTAATGCTACTGAACTGTATACTGTAAAACGGTGAAGACAGTCAATTTTATGTTAGGTGTATTTTAGGAACATTAACAAAAATTGAAAAACAAAAAACATCATCAGAAGCAAAAGAAACCAGACCCGGGAGCACACAGGGCGCGACGCCATTTATGTGAAGTTAAGAAGCTGGCCGAACTAATCTGCGCCGTCAGGCCCGGACACGGCCACTTTGGTGGGTCAGTGACCAGAGGGGCCCGGGGGCGTCTGGGACGCTGGCAACGCTGTCTCCGGACACCGCTGACCCAGTCACGTTCACCACGTTCACACTTATCGCTTGTGCACTTTTCTGCAGCGTGCTACGCTTCAGTAACATTTGTGAAAGAAAAGAAATCAGAGAGAGAAGGATCCAAAGCCCTCGACACAGGACAAGACAGCACATGATGGACAGAGGGAGGGAGGAAGAAGGCAGATTCCACCATGCAGGGGCTGCTTTAAAATAAGACCCATCCAGTCCCTGACGCGGTGCCTGGCACAGGGCTGGACGTGGCGAACGGCGAAGGCTCCTCCCCTCCCCAAGACAAAGTATAGAACTTGGGGGATGCAGACTCCTCCCTTCGAGAAAACACACCCACGTGGGCTGTGCCTGGTGGATGCCATCAGTGCTTCAGGGAGAAGTGTGTGTGCATGTGTGTGTGTGGGGGGGGGGCTTGTGCATGCATGTGTGTGCGCACATGTGCTGCAGGTGGGCTTCTGTGTGTGCACAGGCATGCACATGTCAGGGGTGTGTGTGAGCCTGAGGACAGTGTGCTGAAGTGGCTAACACGTGGCTAACACATGATGCTCCGGTGCCAGGCGCTGTTCTGAGCGCACTACACATAGCCCCATATTTAATCCTGCACAGCTCGCTGCCTTAGGGACTATTACTTTCATCCTCATCCTCATCTTGACTTCTCAGATGAGCGCACTGAGAGGCAGAGGGGTTTAAGAACATGCCCAAGCTCTCCCAGCACGTGGCAGGGTCAAGGTTCAAACCCAGGCAGCCTGGCTCCAGGTGTGGAGAATGTACTAGGCTGCACTGCCACTTGCCCCCCACGCCGGTGTGCAAACACCTCAGTGAGGCGTCTGCCGCCCAGCCCTGCTTCCCTGTTGCTCCCCAGCAGTTCCCGGGTATTTGGGCCACAGGCAGAGGCACAAAGGCTGCAGCACTGACAAGGAGAGAAGGCGCCGCACCTGCCCACGGGGTGGGGCCCAACGGGTCAGTCAACAGCCTTGAGCACAGTACGGGGGCTGATGCCACTGCAAGACAGGCCTGCTGGCCGCCCGGGGTAGCTCTGAGAAGAAGCTCGTCACCCACGGAGGCCCCAGGGCCACCACTCACTGTGTCCTAGCCTTTCCACCGGGTCTGGGGACACGGAGCCCCTGCTCCCACTCACCTCGTTCAGGGTTCAGCAACCCACACCCAACAACGGGCCACGTGGGTCCATCCACAGATGGGCCTGCTTAGCTTGTAGGATGTTTGAAACATTTTTATAAATTAGGTATTTAAAACCAAGAGATTTCATACAAAATCTGGATTCCCGGCTTCTCTTGAAAAGCCCGCAGATATGGCACCAGGCCTGAGTTCCCAGATGGCAACACTGGTGGAGCTCGGTGGCCTCCGTGCCATATGAGAGCACACACAGTGCCACTCCCCGCAGTGCCCACCATTCCCGTCGCCTCCCACTTGGTGCACACTCCACCCACGGGGCTTGGCCAGGTGTTCATTCCCCTCTTCTGCTCTGACCTCTGGGGCGCAGCCTTCCCCCAAGGACACTGGGGTCAGGATAAGCGGGGAAGGGGTCCTGACCCACAGAAGGTAGACATAGGAAGCCACACCTGTCATGACCTGGGGCACCTGCTAGGACCTCAGATGAGCAGGCAGAGGACATGGGGCATGGGGGAGTGCCCATGGGCAGAGGGTCCCAAGTGGGGAGGGGCCTGCTTCCTGCCTCCCTCTGCACTCACACACATGCACACACAAGCATGCACACACGCACACGCCTTCCCTGCAGCTGCACCCACTGCCTGGGTGTCAGGACTGCACCTGTGTCCGTGCTGCCAGGCCCTCGCATGGGCCTCTTCCCCCCCAACCCCCCAGTCTGTGCAGATTTGTCACTAGCCCTTGGAAACAGCTCAGGTGTCTCTCCTACATGAGCTGTCCCAGTCCTCCTCCCAGCATCCTCTCCTCTGTCGCAGCCCTGCTGCCGTCCTCACAGACGGTCTCAGGAAGCTCCCCTCTGCTGGGTCCCTTGAGGGCCCAGGGTCAGCTCCCTCTCTCCAGTGCCGAGCCCATGCTGGAGTGGAGGGGGACACACCATCCAGGGCCATGTCCCATCCCCAGTCACTGCGCTCAGCTCTGCACCCCCAGCTCTTAGGGGACTGAAGGCCACATCTGGGGAAGAGACACTGAGGAAAAGAATTCCCGGTTCTCTCCAGAGACCCACAAAGCTTGGGAATGCCACCCAGCCGCCTCCTGGCTCCAGCCCTTCCTGCTCTCCCACCTCCTGTCCCCAGCACACTGGCCAGCCATCTGTCCATCCATCCGTCCATCACTCCTCACTGTGCAGCACCCTGCCTGGGTCCCAGAGAGCTTTAGAGCTGCCCTGAGGGCTGTAAACACAGAAACCACCCCGGGGCTGCCCTGCCGGAAACCTCTGCTGCCTGCCTCAGGACAAAGCCGAAACTGGCAGCAAGGCCCAGCCCCACCTCCCTCCACCGCCTGCGCCACACCCGGCCCACAGCTCCCAACCCGAACACAACCACTGCCTCCCCCAGGAAGCCTTCCTGACCACTCTCCCTGCCACCAGCACGGGGCTGTGAGAGCCAGGGAAGGGAGACCACAGGGCCCTGGGCACTTACAAAGAGGGGAGATTTCAGGGAGAAGGTAATGTTGGAACCAAGGTCTAAAAATGAGCAGGAGGTGGCCAGGGTGGGGGGCAGGGCTGAGGGAGTGCGGTTGGGGGCACGGCAGCACCCTGCCCTGGAAAGGCCCAGGGGAGTGGTGAGCACTGACCCATATGTCCCTCAGGCGCCCAGAGGCCCTCCAAGTGCCCAGCTTCTGCTTGGCATGGGGGTTGGGCTAGGTGGGGGTGGGGATGCAGGCAGGCAGGGGGCGTTCAAGGCCAAGAGCCGTGGTGAGTCTGCACCAGCACGTCCTGGCTAAACCACTGAAGAGTAGAGTGGTCCCTTTCCTGCGCCTCTGTCTCTCCATCTAGAAAATGGGATGATCACACTTGTCTTTAGGGGCTGCTACGAAGACCACCAGAGTACCACGAGGCCCTGCCTCCTGGCACTGCCAGGCCCCAGGACACTCCCAGTACAGCCCCAAGTGGAAGCTTGTGCAGCCTTCAGGTGTGAGTTGCCCCTCCCCCGAGCCTGGAGGAGAGCCATAGGGGGAGTCCCCAGGGAGTCCTCGGTCCAGCTGGGCCTCCCAGGAGGCTTCCTTCCCAGCTCCCTCCTGCTGGAGGCAGCATGTGCTCAGGCTTCAGGGTCTGGCCTCCCTCCTAGGGGCCCTGCCCACCACTCCCCTGGCCAGGGTCTCTCCAGCAGAGCCTGGCAGGGCCTGGCCCCGCTGTGCTGCAGCCCTCCTGGCACATGTTGGAGACAGGAGCCTTGCCAAGAACCAGTTCCAATAGGTTTGTCAGCTCCCTGGAAACGCAGCCAGCATGTGGGTTCCTCGAGGTCCCAGCCCACGCTCTTCACAGAGCACCGGCTCTGCCACCAGAGAGGAAACTGCCAGAGGCTGCCTCTCCTCTGGGTGAACTTACTGCCAGGCCTCCTCCCCTGCCAGCGGCTCCCTGGCAAAGCCGCCCCTCACTCCCCTCCTGGGAATGCCAGTCAGCTGGCTCAGATCCCTGTCCTGGGTGACCCCAGGCACCACCCCTGCCTCTCTGAGCTGGTGTCAGCCACTTCATGGGGTTGTGAGCGTCCACAGGAGATCATAGCACACTGGGCACACGGAAGCTGGTGCTAAGTACACATGGCTTTCTCCTGACCCTGGCGGGCCCACTGGTGCCGGCTCTGCCTGCCCGAGTCCCGCCCCCTGGGCCCCAGCAGGAAAGGGAGGCCCTGGGATTCCCTCCTGGAGCTGAGCCCTGAGCCGAGCACAGGTCCGCCCCGGCTGTGTTGCCTGCTTTTGGCTCTTTCCAGTAGAGGGCAAGGCCAAGGTCCCAGAAAAGGCACAAATTCTAAAATTCTCTCTGAAAATTCATAAAGTTTGGGTGATTTCACACAGTTTCCCTCTTGGCTCCAGCCTTTCCTGCTCTCAGTCCCCTGTTCCTGAGACACCCGCCATCCTCTGCATCCACCCACCCTTTCCCGGCCAGGTGCAGGGTGACCTACCTTCTGTCACTTCCAGGCTCTGCTCTGGGTACTAGAGAGCTTCAGAACTGACCCCAGGGCTGTCAGCCTACGGATTCCACCCTGGCTGTCCCCACTGAAAACCCGTGCCTGCCTCGCCCCATCCAGGCCCGGAGGAACACAGGAGAGGCTAACCTTAGCATGGTTCGGGGGGAGTGCCTGCCCAGAGCCAGCCGGGCCTCAGGGTGGAAGTGATTGCCTCCTACTCCTACTCGGGTGGCTGGCCCCACGCGCACTGGCACAGCCGCCGTCCTGTGCCCCAGGGAGGTTCGGACCTGGCAGTGGGGGTGGGGAGGGCTCCTCTGCAAGCCCCCGCCCCCTCCCAGACTCATTGTCCAAGAGAGCAGAGGCGGCGTCCGTCCTCTTCCCTCGGACGCGCAAGCCCCCGACACCCCGCTCCCGGAACGGCCCGCCGCGACGCCCCAAAGTCCCCGGGCCCCCGCTGAGCCCCGCAAGACGCATGCGCAGCGCTCTCCTCGCCCGCCGCCGGTCCCGGGTTCGAGCGCCTCTCGGCCCGGCCCGGGACGCCGCTTCCCCGGCGGGCCCGGGGGCGCCCTACCTGGGGCGGCGGGCGCGCAGCAGGCGGGCAGGCGGCAGGGCGGCCGCGGGCAGGCGCGGCACCGGGAGAAGGCCCGCGCGGCCGGCATCAGGCCCATGGCGCGCCCGGGCGCGGCGGCGCGGCGGCGGCTGGAATGCCCGGCACGCGCGCAGGTAGCGTCTTGCCCGCCCGGCCCGCGCCGCCCCGCGCCGCCCCAGGCCCGGACCCCGGGGCGAGGGAGGGCCGGGATTTGCCTGGGATGCCACGCCCGGAGTCGCCCGGTGGAAGGGCTCAGTTTCAAACATCTGACCCCCTTTCCCTAATTAGGCACCGCAGGAATCCCTCCTCTTTGCAGAGGACCGGCTGTAGGAGCATCCACTAGGCCCTCAGCCTGCGTGCGAGGCAGGTGTTCCGGGTGGGCATTGTTGGCCCAGGAAGGGTAGGTAACTGGATCTGGGTCCCCCGGCCAGCGGCGTGCGGAGCCCGGATCGAAAGCTGGGCTGCTGGCTTCGGAGTCCGGGCTCCAGGACCCCGGCTCCCGCCCTGCCTAGGCAGCACCCTAGTGCAAGGAGGTGGTTTGGACTCGACACGGGGCATCCCTTGAGCAGTAAGTATTGACTCCCCATTCGGTTATGTGGTTTGCCTAAGGCCACACCTCTGGTAAGTGATGGATCTTCATTCAAACCTGCACTGGCTTTCTGTAAAGCCTATGTTCTTCTCAGGGTAGGACTGGGAGAAGAGCTCCCAATCCCATGCTTTCCGAGTGCTCTGACCTGGGGGAGAGGGAGGTCTGGAAGAGGTACACATCACACGCCAGGAGGGCAGGTGGACAGAGGCAACGCTGGGGGGCTGTGCAACAACAGCAGGGGGCCCAGGGGGCCCAGGGGGCCACGGGCGGAATTCTGTAAGGGAGGGACCTAGGGGGCCTGGGGCTGGAAGGGGGTGGGGCCCGTCTTCAAGCCAGGTGTGCAGGGCTGGGCTCCTCTTGCTCATTCTAAGCGGAGCCTGGCCTAGGGTGGGGCAAGAGCGGTGCTCACCACAGGTGCAAGATGTAAGGGTACCCAAAACCTCAGTAACCAAGATAAATACTCTATCGCAATGTGTTAAGAATAAAAATTAAGGCAAAAAAATACATGATGAACAAAATATCAAAATCTGAAATAGAGACAGAATCAGCCCTTGCACTTGCACAGACCTTGAGTGTCTCACTCCCCTCCCCCAATCTCACCTGGGCATCCTGTCTTTATTCCCAGTTTTCGTATCTTGCTTCATGAATGCGATCGGCTGAATAATGCCCTCTCCCCAAGATGTCTCTGTCCTGATTCCTGAACCCTGTGACTATGTTACCGTACACTATAAAAGGGGCTTTGTGGGCGTGACGAGGGCTGCGTGAGCCAGTGTAACCATGAGAGTGCTAGAAGGTGGCGGAGGTGAGGCGAGGACAGACCAGAGACTGGAAGGACAAAGCCGCGGCCTCTGGGCGGGAGAGGCAAGGACCAGACTCTGCCCTGGAGCCCTCAGAAGAAACAACCCAGTGGACTCCTTGGTTGCAGCCCCAGAAGACTCGATTCTGGCTTCTGGTCTCTAGAACTGGAAAAGAGTAACTTTGTGTTGTTTTAAGCTGCTAAATTTCTGGCAATTTTTTAGCGCAGCAATAGGAACCTAGTACAACAGATTGTTTTTGCATCAGTTTTCATTTTAAAAAATACTACAATATTTATTTTGATTACTCAGTTCTTTGCTGCCTCCTTAAATCTTGTGCCCCAGGCCAAGGAGGCTGCCTAGTCTTGGCCCTGACACTAAGTGTGAGTTGGTAACACTCAGTTTTCTCCCTTCCCAGAGTTCAGGTAACGTGAAGGTGGGAAGGGCAGTTCATGGTGCCCTAAACCTACCAGCAGAGCCTGGGTGTCCCCATGGCCCAGGGACCCACTGGGTCTGAGCAGCCCTGTTTGTGCTAAACAGAAGGGGCCGAGGGCTCAGTAGAGGCAACTGCCTAAGCTGGGTGCAGGTGGGACTCTCGGGGGGCAGGAGGGCTCTGCCACTGACTTGCTTCTCCCCTCCCAGCCTCGGTTCCCTGCCTGTGTGGTCAGAGTTAGACCTACCAGTCTAATCCCTCCACCCGACCCAGGCTCCGCAGACAGACGGAGGTCTGCACTGTGCCCGTTTAGAAGGCTCCCACAGGCACTGCCACGATGAGCTCCCAGTTAAGCCTTGGCCCTGCTGCACCCACTCCACCTCAGGGTGGTTTTTAACCACGGGGCCTGTTGGGGATGGGTGTGCAGTGGTAGTCACTAAACTGCCCTCTTGGGGCAGGCCTGGGGAGCTGAGAACCTGAGGGTCTGTCCTCTCACACAAGCAAAGGTGACAGCTGACCTCTTTAGTGTGGATGGCTGTCATCTCTGAGCTTTGTGTCCAACAGGCCCAGGGTTGGGGCTGGGGTCCAGGACCTCAGGGACCGTCTCTGCCCTCAGTCTTAATTATACACTCCCCGCCCCCACCCCATTGAGACAACTCAGATCTAGAAGGCATGGTGCTCTGAAGCCTACTTGGCAACAGTATCCACTGATGGGCTTGCCCTCATGGGCTGCCCCTGCTCCCAGCCCCACTGTGTAGTGTTAGGCAAGTTGCTGAACCTCTCTGGGCTTGCCCCTCCAGAGCGTATCATGCCCAGAGCAATAGTAAGTAGCCCATGGCAAGTATGAGCTCCCTCCCTTTGTCTAAGAGTAGTGTGGGCTGAAGTCCTCCGAGACTGCCTGGAAGAAGCTGGGAGCCAGAGATCCCAACCACAGGACACCCTGAGGCCTCCTGGCATCTCTAGAGCAGGCACCTGGGCTCTGGGCGCCAGCAGACCTAGGTTGGCACACCAGCTTCCCACCTACTTTGTGACCTGGACAAATCACTAGAGGCTTCCTGCTGCTGTCTCTGCATCTGAAAGGGGAGGGTAAGGGGACTGAGTTCACAGGACTATTGGCAGGCTCAGCAGGGATGCAGAGCCCAGCACTGGAAATGTTTGGGTCACCAGGGGTTTGTTCCCATCTCAGCACTAACTGGCGAACTCTTTTCTGGCCCTGCGATCTGACAGGCAGTTCTCATCACAGCTGCTGGAAGGAAGGACTTAACGAACCAGTTGAACAGTTAGTGTCCTGAACTTTGCAGGAAGCGGTGGTGAGCAGCCCTCCGTAAATCATCCCGGCCGCCTTGCCAAGCTCTCCCAAGATAAGGCAGTGCCTCTGGCCCTTGTTCTTCTGGTAAACAGCCGGCCTCCAGCTCCGTGGCAGCTTGTCAGTAGGGGCTGTAGCTGGAGGTCATTTCCCCTCTTTGGGGGTCCAAGCTCTTAGGCTTCTGGGGCTTTTGTAGAAAGAAGCCTTGAGGGCTGCAGGTAAGGAGGCCCAAGGGTGCTGTGAACCAGTCCCTATACCCAGAAGAGGCTACACCTGCCCTCTATGAACCTATGACCCTCTATGAGGGTCCAAGGCCTATGGAACTTCTCTTCCTCCTCCTGGGCATGTGGACCATCTGGGCCCACTAGAATAGGCAGGGGCACCAGAATTGGGCTCAAGTGTCCCTTCTGTTGGCTCAGTGACCTGAGGCCCAGCCAGGGTCAGCAATAGTCCTTTCTCTTCCTTTTTGGAAGGGCTGCCAAGAAAGGCCACAAGCAGGCTGACATTCACAGGAACTGGAGATAAGACTCTGTGTTGAATCTCCCAGCAGGGCGGGGCGGGATATGGATCAAGCCGTGCTGGGAAGAAGTGGTCCACTAGGAACTCAGGCTTCACCACTGCCAGCTTGGCCTGGGTCCAGTAACCTTTCACTCTGAATCTGATTGTGCCTCCAGGGCTTCTGTTTGGAAATGTCATTCCAGCAAATGATGACCACTGCCAGCTGCCTAACAAGGTTGCTTTATGTCCTGCCAAGTTGGCCCAAGGTTGGATTTTTTTCCATGTCAGGTGAACTACCCTGTGGCCTCAGGGAGCTGTATCTGTTCCCCTTTTCCTTCCCCCAACGAGGGCAGGAGAGTCAGCTCCTAGGGGTCAGAGTCAAGTCTCCAGAGGCCTGTGAGAGCCATGCACAGCCAGCCAGGGCAGGCTTGGTCAGCGCAGGTCCAAAGACCGCCGCAGGCCTGCTGGCTGACCCCTCGAGCCCCTTGTGGTCACTCTGGGCAGGGACACCATTCCCCAGCTGGGCTTCTTACCCCAGGACTGCTGCTCTGTGCTACCACTGGGAAGGCTGAGACCAACAGCTCCTGGGCTGTGCTTGGTGGTGCCCAAGGGCCCGTAGGTGGAATAGTTACCACACAGCTAGTTACTGAGCTCTAACCCCGGCCCCCCAGACTCCTGTCCACCTGCCCACTCAGCGTCTCCACTGCTTTAATGACTCAAAGACACCTCAGACTCGGACGTGTTCAAACAGCTATGGTCTTGCCACAGTCTCCCAAACCTGCCCCTCTCAGTTCGTGACAGCTCTGTCCTCCAGCCGCCCAGCCAGACACCCTGGAGTCAGCCTTCACTGCTCCCTCCTCACACCCACGTCCAGGAGAGCTTACTGGTCCTACGTGCAAAACAGATTTGGGACCTGATCACTGTCACCTCCCCCTGCACAATGAGAGCACCCCCCCTCTTGTCTGGGTTATGGCAAATATGTTTCCGGCTTCCCCTTGCCCCTCCCGGGTCAGCAGTCAGAGCCGTCCTCAAACTCTGTATCAGATCCTGACATCCTCTGCTCAGCGCCCTCCAGTGCCCCTCTCCCGTTTCACTAAGAGTAAACGCCAGGGTCCTGACGGGCGCAGGAGGCCTCTACCTTCTGGTTCCCATCTGTCCCCTGCCTCAGTCCCTCCAGCCCCCCGCCTCCGCTCTGGTTCTAGATCATATCGGACGTGCTCCTGCCTTTGCCGGAGCCGTGACCTCCGTCTGGCACGCTTCCACCAGATGTCCTTGTGGCTCACTCTCTCACCTCTTCCCACACTTGTCTGAACAATGGGGTACCACTTCACACCCACTGGGATGGCTATTATAAAAACAAAAAGTGTTGGCGAGGATACATAGAAGTTGGAGCACAGTACATTGCCAGTGGGACTATGAAATGGGGCAGCTGCTGTGGAAAATGGTGTGAAGATTCCTCAAACAATTAAAAATAGAATTATCATATGATCCAGCAATCCCACTGCTAGGTGTATGCCCCAAAGAGTTGCAAGCAGGGACTCAAAGGGCTATCTGCACTCCGACATGCACAGCAGCACTATTCATAACAGCTCAAGCGCGGCAGCAGCCCAGTGCCTGGCAACAGCCGGGCGGATACACGAAATGCATTGCCTCATAGGACGTCAATGTCCATACGATGTCTGACACACGCTACGACATGGATGAAACTTGAGGACATTATTTAAAGTGAAATAAGGACAAATACTGTGTAATTCCAGTCATACGGGGTACTGAGAGCAGTCAGGTGCATAAAGACAGAAAGTAGAATGGTGGCTGCCAGGGTCGGAGGAAGGAAGGAATGGGGAGTCATCACTGAATGGGGACAGAGTTTCGGTTTGGAAAGATGAAAAAGTTCTGGAGATGGATGGTGGTGACGGCTGCACAACAATGTGAATGTGCTTAATGACACCGAAATGTCCGCCGAACGCTCTGTTCTCTCCTCCGTGTCCTCTGCCTGCAGGTGACAGATGCTCAATAAGCATTTCTTGAAAGAATAAAGACTACTTAGTGCTGAGAGAGTGCTGAGCATCATATGCCCATTTTCTCTCTCATCTCTAAGACAATCCTATGAAAAAGATACTATTTTTCCCATTTTGCAAACAAGGACTCCGAGGGTAAGGGGTGTGCCCAGGGTCACACAGCAAGCACGTGACAGAGGCAGAACACACCTAGACCCAAGCCTGTTGCCAAAGCCTCACCCTGCCTCCTCTCACACTTCGGTGCAATGGCTTTGGCTAAGTCCCTTCCCATGCACAGCAATTCCAGGCTTTGAGGGGCTTGCAGATCTCTCCAGATAGCCAGGCAAGGAATGCATATGTTCAAGCACCCATCAGATGCCAAGGTGGCCCTGGGGACCGCGTGACTGTTGTCCCCATTCTCTGTCCTCTCAGAAAGAGCTGGCAAGGAGGTGCTGCCCCATGTGTCCTCCTGGGGTCATTTCCCCTGAACTGGGCATGGAGGTTCAGAGATCAGTTTGGGGAGTGCTGGCCTCTTAACAACTTCGAGTCTTCTGATCCATGAACATGGGATGTCTTTCCACTTATTTAGGTCATCTTCAATTTCTTTCAACACTGCTATGTTATTTTCAGAGTATAACTTCTGCACTTCTTTTGTTAAATTTATCCCTAAAGTATTTTATTCTTTTGGATGGTATTATAAATGAAATTTTCTTAATTTCATTTTCAGTTTGCTCATGGCTACTGTACACATATACAATTGATTTGTATGTATGGACCTTATATCCTGCAACCTTACTGAATTTTTTATTAGTTCTAATAGTTTTTTAGTGGATTTCTTAGGATTTTCTACATACAAGACCATATTATCTGCAAACAAAGATACTTTAGTATCTTCCTTTCCAATCTGGCTGCATTGTTTTTTCATTATCTTGCCTAATTGCCTTGGCTAGAACCTCCAGTACAATGCTGAATAGAAGAGGTGATGGCAAGAATCCTTGCCTTGTTCCTGATCTTAGAGGAAAAGCATCCAGTCTTCCTCTATTAAGTATGATTATCTGTGGGGATTTTGTAGATGGCCTTTATCAGGCTAAGTTCCCTTCTATTCCTAGTTTTTGGAGTGTTTTTATCATTGAGTGGTGCTGGATTTTATCAAATGCTTTTTCTGAGCCTACTAAGATGATCAAGTATTTTTGTCCTTTTTCGGTATATTATATTACTTGATTTTTCAGACGTTAAATCACCCTTGCAGTCTTGGGATAAATCTCATTTGGTCGTAGTGTATAACCTCTTTGGATTCAATGTGTTGTTAGTATTCTGATGATGATTTTTGCATCTATATCTGAAGAGATATTGGCGCTCCAGCAATAATTCTCTCTCCTTCCTGCACTGCCAATATTTTGTAATGCTGTTTGGTCTTCCAACTTAAAAAATAAACAAACTCCCTCTTTACCTGACTTCCCCCTCCAGCTTCTGTGCCGTTTCTCTCTTTCCCTTTACAGCAAACTTCTTGGAAGAGTTGGCCATGCTCGCACCCCACCTCCCCTCCTATTATCCCCTCCCATGCCCACTACTCTCAGGCCGTGCCCAGCACTCCACCAAAGCCAGCCTTGCGCAAGTCAGCAGTGAATGTGCCCAACTTCAGTCCTCCTCTGGCTGATCTATCGCCAGCACTTGCTGCAGCGGATCCCTGCTGCTCCTTCTTTGCTTGGCTCCCGGCTCCCCTCTCTCTCAGGGCTCCCTCCCAGCCCCTCTGCTGTACCCCACTCACTCTGTGGTGTCTCATCCAGCCTCCCGGCTTCAAACCCCACCTTTCTGCCTGTGGCCCCCAAACTCTCTCTCCAGCCCAGTCCTCTCCTCTGACCTCTAGACTTAAATACCTACCTACCTACTTGACATCTAAACTTGAACATTTGATAGTATCTCAAACGAAGATCTTCCTTCCAAACAACTGCACTTCCTGTGGTCTTCCTATCTCAGTCAATGACTAATCCAACCTTCCATTTGCTTAGGCAAAAATGCCCCAGAATTACCCTTCACTTCTCTCATTCATTCTCATACACCTCTTGTCCATCCCAGCTGGAGAATACCACTTGCTCAACCTTCAAAATAAATCAAGAATTCAATGATTTCTCATCGCTGCCAGCATTGGGGCCAGGCTGCCTCACTCTGACCTGCACTGCTGGGTAAGTCCCTCCTAACTGGCCTCCCTTCCTCCTCACCCTGCTTTGGCCTATTCTCAGCGTGGCAGCTAGAGGGATCCTGGTAGGACCTGGGTCAGGCTTTGCCAGTTCTCTGTTCCAAACCACAAGGCACCAATGGCCCTGCCGTGATGACCAGGCCCCACTCCCTCTCTGCCCACTCTGCGTGGGCCACACTGGCCTCCTGCTGCTCTTCCACCAGGGAGCACCTGCCTCTGCCTGCGCTGCCGTTCACCCTTTCATCTCCTTTATTCCAAAATCACCAAACTCCAGCCCCCTGTCGCTCCAGCTCGCCCTCCCTGCCTCCTCTGTCGCTGCTGTGCCCACCACCATCTTACCTACAGTGGCTTGCTCAGTGCTGGTCATCCGACTCCTCTACTGGCATGAGAGCTTACGAGGCCAGGGCCTTGTCTGTCCCGCTCCCTGCTGTCTACCCAGCCCCAGGATCCAAGGCACACTGGCTGCGCGAGTGACTGAATGGATGTGCACTCCACTTAGGCCACATCTGGGCAGGCCGTCAGCAGTGACGGGCTCCCCTGACCATCGGCCTGGCCCTGTCCTCCTGCGGGGAAGGCCGGGCTCTCCCCGCTGCGGCAGGCACCCTGCCCGCTGCCAGAACACACAGGCTGAAGGGCTCACTGGCTCTGCTCTGAAACAGCAAGAGGAGGACTGATTCTCTAAGCCTCCTTTTCCAGGTACCCAGGCTAATAACCGCTCTGCCAAGAAACCTTCAGGGGCTGACGGAGCCCACCTGCGAGTGCCATGCTTGCCCAGACACGTCCAGGATTGCTAACTCCCGGGATTTCTGCATTTCCTCTGTACTTCTGGGAGAAAGGAGATAAGCGCCTTTGATGGCAGTTCCTGTTTTAATGCTCAGGGGTCCTTCAGCACACAGGCTGAGAAGGCGGCTAAACACTGGGCCTGGGCGAGGGGCGAGTCTGGGTCCCACGTGAGATTCCGCTGAGGGTCCTGTTCTGAACAGGTAGAGAGGGAGACAGACATGTGGCCAGTGCTGCTCTTGGACGGGCCATTTCAGCCAGGACAAAGCACAGCCTCTGGGGTCAGAACATCCACCAGTTTCCCAGTTCTGCTCCCTAACTGGCTGTGTTGTCTTGGTCAAGTTATCTAGCCCCTTTGATGCCTAGTTTCTCTTCTCTGTTTTATTTATTTTTATGAGTTTTTATATAGTAAAGTTTACACACATTCAGAAAAGTATGTAAAGCATAAACATGCCGATGAGCACATTTATTGTAGAAGGAACACCTATGTAACTACTACCCAAGTCAAGCTAGAGAACATTCCAGAAACCTTATGCCTGTCCCCAACCTCATCTTAACCTCTTCCCTCCTCCCTACTCTCCTGACTTTCAGGGCATTCCTTTCTTTGCTTTTCTTGATACTTTTGCTCCCTATCTATCCACAAATATAGTTTACTTCTGCCCTGTATTTCAACTTTATCTAAACAGAATCGCACAGCATGTTTTCCGGGTTTGTCTGTTTAGCTTCTTTAGTCCTGCACTGTTTTTAGGATCCATGCGTGTTGTTGGTGGAGCTGCAGTTGATTCGTTCTCGTCGCAGAGTTCCCCAGGGCAGGACTGAGTCGCGTCATGCATCCGCTGCGCCGTTGCTGGGCACTCGGGTTGGCACCAGGCCGTCCTCAGTGAGGCTGCCGCAAACACCCGCCGTGTCCAGGTCTCCTGGCGTACCTGTGCACATGCTTCAATTTGGGACACGTCTTGTGTGGAGCTGCTGGGGCACAGGTGAGCACAGCGTCAACTGCAGCAGACAGTGCCACGCGATTTCCCCAGCAATATGTGCAAGTGTCTGTCTTCCTCATCACTTGAAACCATCTGTCTTTTTCACTGAGTCATGCTGGCGGGTGAGTAGAAGTGTCACACTGTGGTTTAACTTGCATTTCCCAGATTGCCAACGAGGCTGAGCACTGATACCTATGTTCACCGGTTATGAGCGTTTCTTCCTTGGGGAAGTTCAAGAGCGAGTCGTCTGATGGTCGTGTGCATTGCAAACTCTTCTTCTAACGTACAGCTTGTCTTTTTCTTCTCCTAATCTGCTTTTTAAAGAACAGATGCTCATTTTCTGTCCCACCATTTATCGATCTTCTCCTTGTAGCTTAGTGTTTTATAACTCATTTACAAAACCTTTCTCTACTCCAAGATCATGATGACGACGTTCTCCTTTCTGTGGTGCCTGAAGGTGCCACCTGTCGTAAATCAGTCTAGCTCCATAGGAGCCTGCTTCTGGGCTCCATTCTGTTCCACTGGTTCACATCAAAGGAAGCCCATGGAAGGCAGCAGAAATCCCTGGGTGGGCTCAGGTCTGCCCAGGCCATTAAGTTGGGGCTGAGGGTCAAATGTGCTACGATCATGAAGGGACAGGGAGGCCACAGCTGACAGTGTGACACCACTTATGAGGCCCAGGAGAACAACTTAACTTTCAGCATCATATTGGCTCTTCTAGGGATTTACGGTTCAGTGAAGGGTGTCAGGCAGCCACGGCCCGGGAGGGGAGAGGAGAGCTGGTGAGGTGAGGCGTAAAGGAAGGGGCTCGGCCGAGGGGGCTTGCAGACCAGGAGATGGGCTCGGAGCCCGTGAGGGTGTGAGTCTGCGCCTGCCTGGGCTGTGTGCCAAACACCGTAGGAAAGAGAGGACGGCCACGGCTGTGTGGTCAGAACCCAGCCAGCCTTCAGGCTCCTGGTGTCCACACTGCCCACGGAGTTGGCGTGCTGGCCTCCGCAGCATGGTGATCCCACCGTGAAAGCTGTTCATACAATGACTTCGCAGGGACGCCAGACCGCAGAGGTAGCAGCTGTATGGCTGGGAGCCATCTTTCCTTTTCTCGCACCCCACATCCAGACCGGGGGCAAAACCCGGAAGCCCCACCTTCAGACTGCCCCTGCAGCTGACCACTCGGCACCACGCCTGCCCCACGGGACTGCCACGTGATTGTCCCAGCCTGCTGTGTCCACTCCTGTCCCTCTATGGCCCTCTCCTCATGTGGTGGCCAGAGGGCCCTTCTTATAAATCTAACTCAGGTCCTTTGTGTCCCCTGCTCAGAGCCCTCCTGGTGCCCCATTGCATTTAGAACAAAATCTGAAATCCCTGCCACGGTCCTAGGCCCAGGCAACCTCCTCCCTGACCTCAGGCCCCCCACTCTCCCATCTTCACTCCCTCAGACCCACTGGCCTCCTGACATGCCTCATGTTCCCCTAGCGGGATCCTACCACAGGGCCTTTGCACTTGCCAATCCCTTTGCCAGGATGCTCCTACACAGCATGGCCTGGCTGCCCTGATCACTTTGTTAAGCCTGCTGGGCCACTCCACCTAACAGCATCCCCCCGTCCTCCCATTGAGCGTTACTTTGCTTCACTGAATTTCTCACCATCGACCATCACAAGACACATGTCCTTGTCTACCATCTCTCTCCCACAGAGAATGGAGACGAGGGAGGGGAGACATGGCGTATTTGTTTACCACTAAATTCCTCATTACTGGAATAGACCCAGTACGTTTTAGGTACCCAATAAATGTTTTTGAATAAAGGAGGAAGTAAGTAAATGGCAACCGTTGGTTTCAGATCAGGGAGAGGGCGTGGGTTTGTGGGCCAGGGCGGTGTCCCCGTGTGGCTGCAGTAAGGCCGGCAGACGGGAAGGAAGCAAGACCCAGACGTCTGATGTGAAGCTGTACGAGCAGACCCCTCACACCCACCCAGCAGCCAGCAGGGGATGTGGATGCAGTGGGGCAAGTTCCCGGAAGCCCCACGACCCAGGTGGGAGGAGGGCATGCTTTCGGAACGTGGGCCTGACTTCCCCTGCCAGGGCCTGCTCGGGACACCAGTGGGATGGCTGACTCTTGAGGGCTGGCAGCAGGAGGGCCAGCTTGCCAGAAACACAGGACACAGCAGCAAGTCCCGGCGAGAGGGGCCGTGATTACCTGGAGGCAAGGGTTCTAGAGGGCGGGCACGCGAGCTACGGGCAGTACCTCCGCCAAGCGGGGCCCAGATGACCCGGCGGATGGCCTGCACCCAGTCCTCCATGTCACGCTGGGAGCTGGCCATGAGCAGGAGCGCCTCCGGGTTGGCCGGCACCTTCTCCCGCTCCCCGGCACCACCTGCAAGACAGGGAGACACAGGCTTACCACGGGGTCCCTGCGCAGGACGCTGGGGCGGCGCAGTGGGCTCTCCGCCCTCAGTGCCCTCCAGCCCCAGGGGGTGGGGGTGCTCTCGCGACCCCCCAGCCCCCCTTTCAACCTCAAGCAGCTCCTTCTCCCTTAGTCTCACTTTGTCACTTTTCCATATCGAAATAGAATCATTCGAAGCATCCCAGGGAACTATTAGGAAAAAAGCGTGCAGATTTTAGGCCAGCTCAGAAAAGTGCCATGCCCCAGAGTGGCCTCAGCGGTGTGGTTTCAACCAGCTTTGCCCACCTCAAGCGCACACTTCAACGTCACTGCGTGCTTTTGACGTGGCTCTGACATGACGGCCTCCCCTCCCATCCTGAAGGCGAGGCCGTCTCCGTGGGTATCCGTGTTACCGAGGTTGGACGTTAAGCCGGGATGGAGCACAGTGCCCAGAATTCTCACCAGTCCCCACTCCGTGCTAGACACTGGGTTGATACCCAAAGGCAGGACAGGAAAACTCTGACAGCCACTTAGGGACTGGCTTTTCCCCTACGGTAGTTCTAGTGGTCCTCAAGTTTTCACATGTAAGTGAATCAATCTTCGGGATGTACATAGAATCATTTATACTGAACTTTATGAGTAACTTAGGGGATTTTCCAGAACAAGCTTTCCCCCACGTCCATAAGACATAATTCACTATTACTCACCTAAGGTCCCACAACCTCAGCCCTGATCTAGGACTGTGTACTGGTGGGGTGTGACTCCCAGAGCCCCATGTTCCTGGGGGTGGCAGGGCAGGTAGGGAGTGCTGTGAGGGCCAGGCGCCTTGCTAGAGCCTGCCACCAAGACGGGACCGGCCGGAGCAGTGCTTACTGAGCGCCTGGTGCCCATGACTCTCCTGTGAGCAGAGCTGCCCTCCTGGGGCGCTTTGATCTCCACAATGACCCGCGAGGGAGGTGCTGTTACCTCCACATTTTACAGATGAGGAAACTGAGGCATAGAGTGAGTAACTGCCTGAACTCACACGGCTAAGGAGCGGCAGAGCCAGGGATTCAAGCTCCGGCAGGTGCCACAGCAAGGCCTGGGGCTGGGCAGTGGGGGCCCCAAAGCTTAGGAGGGTGGTGAGCTGCCAAGACCTGATGCCTTCCACGAGCCCCGTGCGCTTGGGCACTGCCACTGAGGCAGTGCCCAGGAGCAGCTCAGCCTCGGGGACAGCGGCTCTGCGCACCTCACGGGCTAGGAGGGCTGGAAGGGGTGAGTGTCGTAGGAGGGGAGGGGATGCCAGATGCCACCAGGAAACTTTTCTACATAAGCATTTGTAGAAAAGCATCTCAAGACGACTCAGAAGACGGGCACCTGGAGATCACAGCTCCAGAGATGTGTGTGGTTACTCGTTTGTCATAAATATTCACTTTTGTACCTAATCTTGAATTTCTCGTTGTTAATTCTTTTCCCCAAAGAGGGCTACCCGAGTCATATCAGCCTCAGGTCCCACAAAGCTCAGATCCATCCTGCCCAGAGGTTGGCAGATGCCCTCACGCCCAGCTGTGCCCCTGCCCAGGGTTCTGCCCCATGTTCTCTGAACCCGCATGTTCAACTTTTTAGGTATTTCTTTACGTATGTACGTTTGTTTATGCATGTTTTTATATATGTATAACTTTTTAGGAGAGAGCCATGAGCTGTTTTCCAAAGTGATCGCGCCATTTTGCATTCCTGCCAGCAGCGTACGTTCCGCCCCCCTTGCCAACACAGTCTTCCTGCTTTCAGCCCTTCTCACAGGTGTGCGGGGATGTAACACTGAGCTTGAATTTGCATTTCCCAAATGACCGATGACATTGGACATCTTTTTACATATTTGATCGCCATCTGGGGTACCTTCTGCGGTGAAACAGTTTTCAAATCTTTTGTCCATTTTTAAATGGGCTGTTTATTCGCCATTACTAAGTTTTGAGAGTTCTTGACCTATTCTAGATACACGGTCTTTAACAGATACATGCTTGGCAAATATTTCTCCCAGTCCATGTCTTTTTTTTTCATTCTATTAATGGTATGTTTCCAAGAGCAGAAGTGTTTAATTTTGCGAAGTCCAGTTAACCAATTTTGTCTTATCGAGTGCGCTTCTGGTGTTGTACCTAAGAAATCTTTGCTTAAGAAATCTGAGAAATCTCTACTTAAAATGAGGCTCCTGTCTCCTCGCTTGCATGGTTTCTCACGAGAAATTTGCTGTCATCCTTGTTTTTGTATATAGGGTGTCTTTTCGCTGTTTCAGTGGTTTGAGATAATTTGATTATGATGTGACTCAGTGTAGTTTTGTTCGTATTTTCTGTACTTGGAATGCACTGACCTTCTTAGATTTGTGAGTTTATAGTTTTCATAAAATTTGGAATATTTTGGCCTTTAGGACTTCAAATATGTTTTTCTGTCCCACCTCCTCCCCTCCTCTGAGACTCCAATTACACGTATATTGGGCTGCCTGAAGTCATCCCCCTGGTGCTCTGTTTATGTTGGTTAAATTCTCTTTTCTCTGTGTTTTATTTTTGCATAGTGTGGTAGCAGAACAATAGCCCCCAAAGACATTCCCATCCTGGTCCCTGGAACCTGTGAATAGGTTAGGTTACACAGCATAGGAGAATTAAGGTTGCTAATCAGCTGGCTTTAAAATAGGAACATTGTCCTAGACTGTCCAAGTGGGCCGATGTAATCACAAGGGTCCTGAAAAGTGGAGAAGGAGGCAGAAGAGAGTCAGAGAAAGATGTAACTGCAGGAGGAGGGAGTGATACAATGCGAGAAGGAGTTGATCTGTCATTTTTGGTCTTGAAGACAGAGAAAGGGGTCCAGGAGCTGAGGAATGCAGGCGGCCTCTAGAAGCTGGACAGTTCGAGAAAATGGATTGTCTCCTAGAGCCTCCAGAAAGGAACACAGCCCTGCGGACACCTTGAATGACACCCAGTGAAACCTGTGTCAGACTTCTGACCTACAGAACCATACATCTGTGTTGTTTGAGCCACCGAGTTTGTGGGATGTGTCACAGCATCAGTAGAACACTAACTAATACAGACAGTTTCGATTGCTACGTCTTCAAGTTTGCTAACCTTCTCCTCTATCTAATCTGCCATTAATGCCATCCTGTGTATTTTTTATCTCATACATTGTAGGTTTGATCTCCAGAAGTTTCATTTTGATCTTTTTTTAAAAAAAATCTTTCAAGTATCTACTTAATTTTTGACCATATTGAATACAGTTATAAAAACTGTTTTAATGTCTTTGCTAATTCTAAAATTTGTGTCATTTCTGGGTTGGTTTCAACTGATTGCTTATTCTCCTCATATGGGTCATCTTTTTCTGCTTCTTTGCATTCCTGATATTTCTGATTAGGTGCCAGACATTGTGATTTTAAAATGGTTGGATGCTGGATATTTCTGTATTCCTATAAATATTCTTGGTCTTTTTCTGGGATGAAGTTAGGTTCTTAGAAAGAATTTGATCCTTATGGATTTTGCTTCTAAGATTTACCAGGTGGATCCAGAGTGCTCGGTGTAGAGCTAATTATTTCCCGCTGCTGAGGGAAAACACTTCAGTGCATGCTATGCTATGTCCCACCAGCCAGGAGGCTTTCCAGCCTGGCAGGTGGAAACACACACCACTCCCTGCCCCGTGCTAGGGTGTTGCCTCACACTTTCTAGTGGTTCTTTCTGCAGCCCTGGGTAGCTTCCTCACACGCACATGGTGACGAGTGCTCAGCTGTATTCTCAAGGGAGTTTTCTCTCTGTGCAGCTCTTTCCTCTCTAGTATACTGCCCTGCAAACTCTTGGTGTTTTGGTCTCCCTGGACTCTCAGCTCTGACTCTTTAACTCATGGGGTGCAACGAGCTCCACCTGGGTTTCCCCTTCCTGCATCACAGCCTGGAAACTTTCTCAAGGCAGTCAACTGGGGTCTGTGCAAGGTTTACCTCGTTTGTTTCCCAACTCTTGAGGGGGTCACAGTCCTTCACTGGCTAATGTCCAGTATCTTGAAAGCATTGTTTCACATATTTTGTCCTTTTTTTTTTCCTTTCTTTTTTTTTTCAGGTGGGAGGGTAAACAGGTCCCCGTACTTCATCTCGTCCAGAAGTGGAAGGCCTGCTACCACGTCTCAGGGCCTCCTATATGTCAAATGCCGTGCAAGGGACTGACCATGCACAGTCACGGGCAGTCCTCATAAGCACCTTGGAAGGAGTGTTACTGACCCCATTTTACAGAGGAAGAAACTGAAGTTGATAAAAGTTAGACATTTAGCTCACGAACAAACGAGGGGCCAGGATTGAAACCCAGGTGTGTTCACTCATAAACTCATTCTCTTTTCTCAACACACAATCTCCTGTATGGCAACAGAGGGGGGTGCAAGGAAGATGAAATGCATTATTTCAACAAACTTTGGGATTTTCTACGGCATCAACTGTCTATGCTTACCCTTTTCTCTATTCCTTAGAAAACATTGGTATTAACTTTAAAGAAAACAAATTATACCAGCAAATATTTCGGAAAAAAATTTATAATGAAAGACAAGGGTCTGTTATCACTGCTCCTGGTTTTTCCCTTTTCTTTTTTCACCCATCTGTGTACACTGTGTTGCCGCCGCGTCCCATGGCATGTCACAGGCATCCGAGGCTGTCTTGGCAGCACTTAAAGCCCAACCTCTAAGGGTCAACCCTCGGCTCCACCACTGGAACTTCCCCTGGTGTCAGAGTCAGGCACCTATAAGGTGAATAAAATGAAGAACCTACCTTGTTTGGAGAAACAAATGGGACGGTCCCTTAACTGAGCACCTGGGAGCTCGCACGCACTCTCTAAACGCTTGCGTTGATTGTCATATTCAATTAAACACAACACAGGGCAGGCTTTCTCAGCCTCAGCCCCGCTGACATTTTGGGGCAGATAATCACGAGGTGTGGGGGACTGTCCTGTGCATAGCAGGACCTTTAGCAGCATCCCTGCCTCCACCCACTACAAGCCAGTAGCAGCCTCTCCCTCCGTTCCAGGCTGTGACAACCCGAAATGCATCTCACATTGTCAAATGTCCCTTGAGGGCAAAATTGCCCTGGGTTGAGAACCACCAATGTAGAGCAACCAGATCTGCATTGCCTATGAGTCCAAAGAACTGTTACAATTCTACACTCATGTGACATCTGCAGGCACAACATGGCATGTCCAAAAATTATCAGTACCTCCTCTATCCAACTCGCTCCTTCCTGGGTTCTCACGGCAGTGGTCACTCAAGTCGAAATCAGACACATCCTTGCCCCACTCTCCCTCCCATCTTGTGTCCATTCCTGTCAGCAAATTTCACAGGCTCCTCCTTCAAAATCCATTCGCAATCTGGTCACTTTTCCCTGCTAGACTCGGCCGGGCCACCGTCATTCCTCATCTGGAGGACTGGCATGGTCTCCAGGCTCCGTCCCTTGTCCCTGACGGTCTGTTCTCAACAGCACAGCCACAGTGCCCCAGATAAGACCTGAACCAGGCCTCGCCCTCTGCTCCATGAGCCCCGGCAGGCCCAGCCCCACAAATCCCTGCAGGCAGCCCCACGGCCCCTCACCCCCCGCCCTCTGTGGGCTCCTGCTTCATGCTCTCCGCTCCTCCTGTGGCCTGGAAAGCTGTTCTTCCCGGTGCTGGCAGGGCTTACTCCCTCACCTCCCGCGGGCCTTCCCTCAAATGCCACCTCCTCGGGGAATCTTTCCCAACCACCCTATTCAAACCCCACGCGTCACCTGCCAGGCTCCTTCCCAGCCTAATTCTTCCGCAGCACTGACGGCGACCACACATGCCACATACAGTGCGAGTTTCCATGACACGCTTATTTATATTCCATTGCCGCCCGGCCCACTTTGTTTCATAGGCAACTCGAGCTCAGCAAGCAGAGGCTGGCACGGGGAGGGCACGCCCCACGCCTGCAATGAACGGAAGGCTGACAGCAGCACAGCCAGGCGACTGGCACGTACACAGCACTCACCGGAAGGCAGGTGTGATACTAACAAGTGCGTGAGCGAGAGAAGTTGGAACACTGGCAGGACCCTGAGGGAAGTGGTGTCATTATTCTCATTTCACGGGGAAGGACACGAAGGCCCAGAAATGTTTGGAAACACGTCCCGGCTGTAAGTACGAACTATGTACATAGGTACCAGTGAACACGGACCCCGGGCAGCCCGGCTCCCGTCGCAACCCCACTGTGCTCATGACTTCAGCCCCTGGCTGTTCTAGGGCACCAGCCCCAGGGGTCAGCTCTTCTTGTCCCAGCCAGGCTTTCTCCCCTCTGAGCTCCTGAACTTAAGGACTTCCTTCTGAGTCTCTCTTTCCACCCAAGCAAGGGGCTTTAGGGGAAAGGGGTGGCTCCAAAATGCAGCAGATCCTGGCAGGACAAGAACTGGCTTTCAACATTTCCATGTAAAAATTCTCATTATAAAAAGAAAATAAAAAGAGTAAATGACATGCATGGAAGCATTTTGCAAGCCACTGTAACCCGTGGGGCCCGTTCCATGATGTTCAGGTGGAAAAGCTGTCACTCTTGATTAATTAATCGAATTATACATCTGACTTTGCACTTCTCTACCAGGGCTTATGAAAAATATTTTTTAAAAAAGCAGTCACTTCCTGCTAACAAGGGGCAAAAAAAAAAAAAAAACCAGTCACCATTTAAAAGTGGCAGCAGCAATGTATGATTGTCACAGGGCCCTCTGTCATCCTACTGACTGCTGAGGAGCAGGACCCCCACGGAGCACCCAGCAGCTGATCCCCAGGAGTGAAGACCAAGTGTCCAGACAAGAGATGTCTAGAGCAGTGCGGTCCAATGGAGATGTAATGTGAGCTACACGTGCAGTTTTAAGTGTTTTAGTAGCTACATTAACAAAGTTAAAAGGGGCCGGGCGCGTTGGCTCAGGCCTGTAATCCTAGCACTCTGGAAGCCTGAGGTGGGAGGATCCCTTGAGGCTAGGAGTTCAAGACCAGCCTGAGCAAGAGCCAGTCCCTACAAAAATTTAAAGAACAGCTGGGTGTGGTGGTGCGTATCTATAGTCTCAGCTCTTGGGAAGGCTGAGGCAGGAAGATCGCTCGAGCCCGGGAGTTTGAGGTTGCTGTGAGCTATGATGACACCACTGCACTCTAGCCCAGGTGATAGATCAACAGTGTCTCAAAAAAAAGAAAAAGTAAAAAGGAACAAATTTATTTTTATGATATATTTTATTTATTCCAATATATCCAAAATAGAATTATTAATTTCAACATGTAGTCAATTAAAAATTGAGATTTTTTTTTTTACATATATTTGCACCAAGTCTTCAAAATATGGTGTGTATTTAGCACTAATAGCACATCTCAGTTTGAACTTGCCACAGTTCATGTACTCAGTGGCCAGAGTAAGGGATGGTAAAAACTAGAGCTGGTGGTGGTGGTGTGTGTCGTCTTTGTGGGGGTGCACCAGGAGATGGCGTGTGTTGGGGGGCTACCTAGCACCCTCAGACATTCTGAGACCCGCCTATGCGTGTGGTGCCAGCCCTGGGCAATGAGCCAGCTGGAGGTCCCTGCACAGACGCCCCAGGGGCAGCCTCCCGGCCTCCGCCCCACCGGCCAGGCCACACCGGCCCTGCTTCCTCCCCTCTCCAACCACTTCTCTTTACCCTACTCTCCACTCTCCCTTCCAGAGGTCATCGCCCGCTCCAGTCTCCCGGCCTGGCCCCCGCAGCCTGCTGGTCACCGTGGCTGCCCACTTACCCCTAGACAGATGCCTGCTCCTCTTCAGGTGCCTGGCAGGCCAGAAGGGCATGGTGCAGGGCAGCGGGGCTGCGGTGGGAGGAGAGGCCCCGATGGCCGCCAGGTGCACAGGCGCTCTGGGGCGCTTGCCTGCGGCGGGGCTGGCACAGGCTGCCCATGCGCTCTGCCCGTGGGCGCTGGGCTGCGGCCTTTTGTCTCTCCTGGGGAACTTCTGCATTTCTCAGGAAAGTAAGGTTGGGACTGTCCGGGGTGGGGCTGGGACCCCGGTGGGCGGGAGGTCTGCCTGGTCGTCCTGCAGCACAGGTGCCCGCCACACACTCCCTCCCCAACTCTCCACCCCAGAGCGTGGTAAATGCCCAGGGCTGGGCCTGACTGCCCTAGGGGGTCCATCCTGTTTCTCCAGCACTCGGGAATCCAAGCTCCACCAGCTGTGTGCATCAGGGTCCTCCTCTCGGGGCGGAGGTGGCAGAGCCCGCCTCACCAGGTAGGTGGGGGCGGCTGCTTCATGAACACCTGGGAGATAAGTGCTTAGTTGCCACGTGGTCTTGAGCTAGTTACTTAATCCTGTTTTCATTTCTTCATCAGCAAAATAAGGCCACTAACCGGAGCCACCTCCTGGGGTTCCAGGGAAAACTGAATGGGACACAGAAGCCAGGTGCTGAGCAGGACGGCACCTGCACGTGGTGCCGGGTCCATGCCCTCATACCTCTGAGGTAGGGACAGTGGGCCTGTGTCACAGGCGAGAAAGCTGATGCTCTGGGAGCTTCTGGTGGCCCAGGGTCACCTGCTGGGGAGTGGCCCAGCCAGGATTTGAACTCAGCTGCTGCGGATTCCTGCCATGAACTCAGCTGCCAGCTTTATGGCGCCTGCCTCACGCGGGGGCAGAGGGGGTGGGAAGCAGCTGCCCCGCCCAGCCTGGCCTCCTTCCTCCGGCATGGTCTGCTCCTCCAGGACTCGGAGTCAGGAGCCCGCACCACAGGGCAGCCTGCAGGGCTGGCGGGCGACAGGCTCCCAGCGAGTGCAGAGCAAGGGGCTGTGCTTTCGTGTTGGTGCCACCCGTTCATGTGCCGTCTCCTCCGCCTGCCCATCCATCGGTCCGTCCACCCCTTCAACCAAGAAAACGGCCCTGCAGGAGGCTGACTGCTCTTGAAATGAACCCAACCCCGACACGACCTTGGGCCTCCAGTACCTCTGACCTACCTCTGTGCCCACTGGCCGCGAGCTGCCACCAGCTCCCTGTGCCCACTCTCCCCTCAGGCGCAGCCTCTTCCACCACGGCCTTGGCCGTTCTAGGTGCCCTGAGTGCTGTTCTCCCAGCTCTGCACGGCCTCAGCTCATCTATTAGAGGAGCCTGCCCTGGGTGAGAACTGTTGTCAAGGAGCCGCGCTCCTGCCTGACTGGTCTCATGTCTTTCTCCGGAGAACTCGTCCCGATGCGAAAGCAGCGCATGTACCTGGACGCATGCTCACTGGACGTCTCTGCTACAGGAATGCACGCCTCGTGCCAGTAGGCCTGTTCTCCCTGGTCACTGTGGACACATGCAGGGCTCTGCGGAAGTGACCAGTGAACTTTCTTAATTATCCAACTTTGACTGAGTGCTGGATACTGTTCTAAGAGCTTTGTATATTTTAGCTCACCATCCTCTCGACAGCCCTCTATGGTGGTGCAATTATGACACCCATTTTACATGTGAGAAACCAGAGGCTAAAGTAGGTAGAATAATTTGTCCGAGGTCACATGACTAGTCAGGTGGAGCCTGCCCAACTGCCCCTGGTGAGCCAGGGAGAAATTACTTGCCAACTGGTCTCCTGAAGCACTGGACACTCATGGCCCATGCTGGAGGGCTGGGATCTGACCCCCAGGCAGAGTCTGGCTGCAGAGTTTGAGCTCCTGGCCCCACCCCACAGTGGGCAGCCTGTAAGACAGCCCCGGTGAGCCTGCTTCCTGGTATGCACAGCTGTGCGTGATCGTTCCTCTCGAACTTGTTTTTAATGACTGGAACGTAGCAAGGAGTGGCAGGATGTCACTTTTGAGATTAGGCTACAAAGACACTGTGGCTTCCATCTTACACTCTCTCGTTCTCTCGATTTCTGGCTCTGAGGAGGCGGGCTGCCATGCTGTGACCTGCCCTGGGGGGCTCACCTAGTAAGAACTGAGAGAAGCTTCCCGCCAACAGCTGGCCAGGGACTGAGGCACTGCGTTCAAGAGCCCTCAGGGAACTGCCCCTCACCAACAGCCACGCGACTGAGCTTGAACTGATCTTCCACCAGTCGAGCCTTTGGATGAGACCACAGCTGCAGCCAACACCTGCATCAACCCAACAGAGACCCTGAGCCAGAGGGTCCAGCTGAGCCACAGAACTGTGAAATGACAAATGTTGGTGTTTTAAGCTACTAAGTTGTGGAGTGATTTGTTACACAGCAAGAGTTGATGAATGCAATCCCCATCTTGTCAAAATATAGTCTGACGCACAACCTCCCCTGGGGTCTGCTGCCTCAGCAGGCCTGGGCAGTGGGATCTGGCAGTGAACATCCTCTCATCTCTCCGAGTAGTAATACTGAGGAGGGTGATGATGGCATTAAATAATGGCTGCAGCCACCACCTACCATGCACCAGCTCTGTGCCAGGCAGTTACACACACCATGGCATTTTATCTTCTCCGTAACTATCGAGATAGGTGCTACGATTCTCATTATGCAGGTAAAGAAACTGGGCTTAGAGAGATGGACTACCTTGACCACAGTCACACAGCTAAGGACTGGAAAGGCCAGAATTCCCAGGCCAGAGCTGCTGCCTCCAGGGTGTCCTGTTCTGGCCACTCTCCGGGTTGCTACTGTATGGATTCTCCTTCCTAGCTCACTGCAACGATTGGAGGGCGGGCTCCCATCTGCATCCTGCCCTAAGGGGTTCACAGCTCTGGTGGGGGTGCTGTGCAGTGCACCTCTGGGGATTGAGGGGTGGGATCAGGGTGGCTCACCGACAGCTGGACCACGAGCCACTTACACTCAGCTTTCCCCAGATCCCAGCTCAGAGCGAGCCGCCTGCACCTGACTACCTGGGGCTGCATGCAGGGCCTCCGTGCCAGCCGACCTTCCGGGGTGCTGACCACCTTTCACCCACCCGTGGGGGGTGATCGTGGGGCCTGGATAATAAGCTGCCTCCACATACAGGGCTAGGGCCTCCCACATAGAAGTTACCAAAAAGGCACGAAGTGCTTGCTCAGCTGCAACAGCGAGGCCACTTCTGGAGGGCAGCGGGACGCTGGCCTTGTCTCCCCTGTTCAGCCTCAGGGCTCCCCAGGCCACAGTCCGTCTCCTCAGGACGGACCAACAGTAGGTGGGGTTCTTTGGGGGCAACTGGGCTTCCTGCCTCCCTTCTCGGCAGCCCTCAGCCAGGGACAGGAGGCTGACAGCACATCTCCCGGGTTCGAAAGCCTTTGCGCTGCCATACATGCAGAGAGAAAAGCAAGGCAGAGGGGAGGGGGGAGGTGCCGGAGCAGGGGTGAGGCTGGGACCGCAGGCCGAGGCTGTGTCAGGTGTCAGGCCAGGTGCTGTGTGTGCGGCAACACGGGTCTCAGTGGCAGGGAGGGAGGGAGCCCCTCCAGAAGAACAGACCCGAAGGAAGAGGCAGAGAAGTGCCAGGGGCACAGGACGAAGCAAGGAACCCAGGTCTCCCTCAGCCACCGTCGCCCACCCGCACGCAGGCACAGGTCCCGCCGCTCACAGCACCCGCAGGCCTGGGGACGGGGAGCGGGGTGCACGGTAGGTGCCCCTCCCCACTCGGCTCCATCCCCCAGGGCAGCGCTGGGCCCTGAGCCCTGTCCTGTCTGTCCCAGGGACGGGCAGACTATCGGCAGGGGAGGTGTCGGCTGAGTGGGGCGGAAACTTCCTGGTCACTTGGGGCCCTGCTCCACTCTGTCCCTAGCGTGCGGGACAGGCACCCCAGAGAAAGAGAGGACGGCCCCGCGGGCAGGTCACCGACTTTCATAAAGCTCCCAGGCAGCACCCACCCTGACCTGCGATCAGGAGCCCTTGTGCTTTGTTTTCTGAGGAGGAGGACGGGGCGCTGCCATGGAAGGAGAAAGTAGCCAGCAGGACAGGGACCCGCAGAGCCCCCGCCACACCACCGTTGTCCTGGCAGCGACCTCCCAGCGCAGCTGTGCTGGGACGCAAGGAGACCCTGTCAGCCCCTCTCCTCCCTGGAGATTTCCTTCATCTCGAGGCAAACAACGAAGGCCCCTGAATGGAAGCCTGTCTGACGTCAGGGCCTCTAGATGTTCCACGTCAAGGCCCTGACTGGCCCTCCTTCCCCAGGGCCGGGAGTCAGTGAACAGCTCGTATGTGCAAGAAATGCATCCCTGCACCGCCGCCAGTCCCAGCGCAGAGACTGAGAGCTCCCAGGGGCCCTCTGCCCTGTCCCCTGTGGAGTCCTCACACCCTGCTCTGGACACCTGTTGCCACCTCCCGATGAGCTGGAGCCAAAGGTGAAACTCTTGGTGGCATAAGACGGGCGCGGCCACAGAGCACGCTCAACGTTCCAGAACCCCAGGACGCCCACACAGCAAGCAACGACGGAGCCCAGTGAAGTATCAGAAGCGGTAGCACGTCCAAAGCAGGGGAGCGGCTCAGTGACCTGGGTCACAAACCTGATGGCATCGTACGTCACCATTAAAAGAAATGTGCATGAAAGAAGATTTTAAAAGAAATGAGAAGATTCTATTGTATGGGCCGCCCTAAGACTAGACATACTGCCATGGAGACACAAGGGGAAGTTCCGGTGGGTATCTGAGAAAGGTTCCCTTGTTCCTAAGGACTCCACCAAGAGACCCCTCTCGTGGAGGGGCACGTCCTGCCTGTCGGATGCCTGGCAGTCCTCTTGTGACCGCCCAGCCAGCGGGCAGGGCCGGCAGGCTGAGGAGGGTGAAGGAGGCAGAGGGGGAGCCCGCACTGCTAACCCCGGGCTGCCGACCTCTTGGGCTGTGAGAGGGACATGTCTCCCTGCTTCAAGCCGGCCGGGCGGGCTTTTCTGCTTTCTGCAATGGAAAGCAGGCTGGCACAGGGGCCACGAGAGCCACAGGGTCCTCACCAGCACCTCCAAAGCTGCGGGGGATGGGGTGGGGGCCCTGAAAGGCGCTTGACAAAACTGAACATCCATTTTGACAAAAAACAATATTCCACGTTAAATGGGAATAGATGGATCCTTCCTCCACACAGATATACCCAAAGCCAACGCTGTGTTTCATGGAGAGACGCTGGCGGCTGCCCATCAGGGCCAGGGACCGCACAGGCGTGCCCACTATTGCCCTGTTATTTAACATTTTGCTAGAAGTAAATGCCCTTGGACAAGGGAAAGGACATACAGCTATAAGCTGGAAAGAAGGATGTGGTGTTATTATTCTTGCTGTAATTGTTTTTCAGATTGCCTGTTTATATGTGGAAATCCTAAGTCAATGAACTGAAAAACCATTGTAAGCAATGAAAGAATCCAGTAAGTTAGTGGGATGCAAAACTAACACGCAGAAATTACAATCCATTTGTCAATTAGAAGAAACAGAAATGCGTACCATGTACATAAGC